>JBANCZ010003624.1:0-12085 GCA_037040025.1 Sphaerogastrella javana | reverse complement strand
ATGCTATATGGCATAGTGACCATATTTCATACAATGCTTGAAAAGCTAAAAAAAAAAAATAAATAAATCATTACATAAAAGAAAATGTGTGGCATAAAGAAAAAAAAAACCAAAACACAAAAAAAAATAAAGACGTCTCTAAAACTTTTGACGTTGAAATTATGATGATATATATATAACTAGGCTATATATATATACATATTTATAAATTTGAATAAAACGGGCATGAATATGATAATGATTATAATATTCCACAACTTTAGGCTACTTTATAAACTTTATATAAACAAATTGTAAATGCGTTCAGTGCATGTCAGTCATTCAGTCATTCAGTCAACTTACCGAACGAACGATAATGCAGGCGATGTGTTATCGATAAAAGCATGCGGCATACGCTGATCACGATTACGATCACGATCACGATCATGATAATGATAATGATAATGATGATAACGATAAATGATGTTGAATTGGGAAATATTTTTAACGTACATATTTCTACATACATATAAACATAAGTACATGCATACATACATATAAATCGAAAAAAAAAATGAATGAAATGGAAGCAACCCAAACAAATGATGAAAAACGCAACCCACATTAAGAACAACAACAACCACAACAACAACAACAACTACATGCTTAGCTTAAGTCTCTTAAGGCAAACACGCACGTCCTTACATAAGCGAGAACTTCGCACACACACGCACACACACATACACAGCACGCACACACACGCACATAGTAAGAGAGCGTGAGTGAGAGAAAGGGAGAGAGAGAGAGCAGCACACGCATGTATAGCTTTTCTCAGCCTGTAGCATTTGCATTGATTGAACTTTTTTTATGGAAATTTTACAACACTGCAATTACTGCAATACACACACACACACACACATACAGATGCAAAATGCATTCTCAAACCTGTGCGTGTGCTTCCCTCTCTATCTGTCTCTCTCTATGTGTGCGTGTTTGTGCGTTCTGTACATGCGTGTCTGCATCTGTGTGTATGTGTGTGTGTGTATGCGACGTGTGTCTGTGTGTTAGTCAACACACTTGTCATAGTAATCATATTCCAAATAAAACCAAAAACCAAAAAAAAAATTTACAAAAAAACCAAACATAAACAAAAATAAAAAAAAAACGTACTAGAAAAAGAATTGATTATGGTATATTGAGGTGGCAATGGTAACTAAGAAATTTTTTAGATAATTAAAAACCAAAAATTCCAAAAAAAAATTTAAAAAATTAAAAAAAAAAAACAAACAACAAAAATTAAACCAAACAAAGAAAATGAAAGGAAAAATATCTATGTACACCTAAATATATATACATATATTAAAAACAAAACAAAACCAAAACCAAACAAACAAAAAAAAAAACAATATAATATAAATAAAAATATATTAAAAATAAAAACAAATTATTTTCATTTATTTGTATTATGAGAGGAAACGTTGAAGACTAGAATTTGACATCAGATTAAGTGTAAATCATATTAATATATATATTAGTGATCAACATCAAGTCTGTCTAGAATATTTTGTTCTGCGATAAATATTTCGTGAAGAGGTCAAGGCAGTTCAATGTTGGTTGCTCCCGACTGTTGTGCTTGGCTTGCTTTTCATGTTTTGTGCAGGGATTGCTATATATATTTTACACTGGTGTGTCTGTACGTATATCCGCTATATATACTTGTCTACTTTTACAATTGGATTAACAAATACCCAATATTGAGCAAAGCTGATATCAGCTGTGGTATAGCACCATAGCAGCATGACGTGTCTTGGCTTTGAAGATGTCAGTAAGGACAAGGTCTAAGAGTTCCTATGGGGGGTCGGGAGTTATCATATCAATCAAAATTTACTTGCTAAAAAATCTATTGGAAAAAATGTAAATTTTAAATTTTCTTCAATGCGTTAATCGATATGAGCAAATTTAGTGACACATTTGGTGTGGGGGTGGTCGGAAGCGTATCGGGTCTTCCGCTAGACCTGGCCAGAGAAGCCGTATAGCTAACAAAATCAGCTTTCTTACAATGAACTTGGAACTACATAGGGGCCATATAGGCAGCATGGGCCGTGTGTGTTTAGTGCTGAGTGTTTCCTGGAATCTGTTTCCAACTGCGGCACGAACTTGTTTGCCACTCGGTAGCATGGTCATGGTCGCATCGTCGCATTATGCCGATCGGCCGGCCGGATGTCTTGGCTATGATAATGGGCCCAACTACCACAGCCATGGGGCATGTTCATTGTCAAAGTCGCCAGTCGCCAGTCGCCAGACGACCCAATATGAAATATTTAACGTTCGCATGGAACACAACGTAACGGACGTTCGTCGAGCCAACTACTAACGGTAACTGTTAACTGCGTCTATATATACGATAACATAATAATATGTTTATATAGTTATAGTATATATTAAATCATTTGTTCTCAAACAATTCCTTAACCACAACAGCATTAACATTGGTGTTTCATATACTTATGCTGTGATTTAAATATAATTTCCTCAACTTTAGAACACAGCCAGCCGGATTATAAAGCTTTTCTTTTACGGGTTTCTACGTAAAGTCACGGCGCTTACAGTAAAGTCTAGAGTACGCGCAAGCGTCCTTATAATTAGTTAGCATGGAGTGCTGTTTATCGGAAGAGGCCAAGGAGCAGAAACGCATCAATCAGGAAATCGAGAAACAATTGCGCCGTGATAAGCGCGATGCACGCCGGGAATTGAAGTTGCTGCTGCTGGGTGAGTAGCGATCCTAGAGAGATAAGAGAAATACTTAGAAGAGGCCTAGTTAGTTTAAATCGCATTTATTTCTGCCTTTGTTAACCCGAATCGTATAATTCTTCATACAATTTTAAAGCGGGACGGAAGTGTATGAAGTTATATTATTAAAGTTTCTAGAACTTGAATTCAAAATTAACATAAATATAAATTTAAATCTAAATCAGATTCACAGTTTTCTATACATTTTAATTTAATTTTAATTTATATATTATAATTCTTTAAGTATAAATTAACTAAAGTTTTTGTCCGTTTCACTTTACCGTACAGGCACTGGTGAATCTGGTAAATCGACCTTCATCAAACAGATGCGTATTATTCACGGCAGCGGTTACTCAGATGATGACAAAAAGGCGTACATAAAGCTCGTGTTCCAGAACATATTCATGGCCATGCAGTCCATGATTAAAGCCATGGATATGCTTAAGATAGAATATGGTGCGGAAAGCGTACGCGTAAGTCTACAATTTACATAATTTAATTGGTATCTATGGTCACAATAATGAATGGCTTGTCTTGTTTCGTTGGTAGGAAAATGCTGAATTGATTATGAGCATTGATTACGAATCGGTTACGACATTCGAGGATCCATATTTGTCTGCCATGAAGGCGCTCTGGGCGGATGATGGCATACAGGAGTGCTACGATCGCCGAAGAGAATACCAGTTGACGGATTCCGCTAAATAGTAAGTATAATGACAAAATAAACGCACGGCTATGTATTAATTTGATATTTCTGATTCCATATAGCTATCTAAGCGATCTGGAGCGTATCGAACAGGCCGACTATTTGCCCACTGAGCAGGATATTCTGCGTGCTCGAGTGCCCACAACTGGCATACTCGAGTATCCCTTCGATTTGGATGGCATTGTGTTCAGGTATGTCAGCAAAAGTTGTTCTATATCCTTTAAAATTTAAAAAATATGTATATCTTAGAATGGTGGATGTGGGCGGTCAGCGTTCGGAGCGTAGAAAGTGGATTCATTGCTTTGAAAATGTGACCTCTATTATATTTTTGGTAGCGCTTTCGGAATACGATCAAATTTTGTTTGAATCCGACAATGAGGTAAGGGTTTATTGAAATTTATCATATACACATAATTGATTAATTGTTAAACCAATTACAGAATCGTTTGGTGGAATCGCTAGCTTTATTTAGTACTATAATCACATACCCCTGGTTCCAGAATTCATCAATTATTCTGTTTTTGAACAAGAAGGATTTGTTGGAGGAGAAAATCATGAAATCGCACGTGATTGACTATTTTCCAGAGTTTGATGGTATGTGACCAACAAAATGTATTAACTAGTTGGTATTTTATGTTAAGTATAACCTCGATCATAGGTCCTAAGCAGGACGATGGCGCTGCCAAGCAATTTATATTGAAGAAATATTTGGCCTGCAATCCAGATCCTGAGCGACAATGTTATTCGCATTTCACCACAGCCACAGGTGATGCTATAGATCTGTATCAAATCATAAACGTATATATAATATTGTTTTTAACAGATACTGAAAACATCAAACTTGTGTTCTGCGCGGTCAAAGATACAATTATGCAAGCTGCTCTGAAGGAATTCAATTTGGGTTAAACGAAGTCGAAGAAACTTGAACTTGATATGCCCGAAACTTGCAAATAATACTTGTTTTAAATAAAACTTGTTGCCGAATTAAATGTATTTGAATATCCGGAATACAAAAAAATAAAATAAAATGCCATTGTCAAGTGTTAAGTGTAAAATTTGTTTATTTCAAACTTATGATTGTATTGTAGTTGTATAGCTAAGCTAAAAACGTTTAAAATTTAACATGTCGCTCCTCCAATTTGTTGTAAATATTACCTATCACGCATACAAAATTTAATTAGATTAGATTACAAAAAATCCGCTTCGAGACGTTGCCCCACATAAAGAAACTTAACAAAGCATAAAGCAAAGGAAAAACACAAATTGAGTATCACATGAATATTCACACTGCAAATGCTCGAAACGAACGCAAAACAAATTTGAATAGAAATGAAATTAAACATAAACATTGGATTCAACTTATGGTAGTATAACAATAATAATAATGTCTTTTTTTTGGCACAATTATTACATGATAACAAAATCACTTAAATTACGCTCTGGCTGAACCATGCTAGCCGGCATCAGCTGCACCAACTTATTGAATAGATAAGCCCGACGATTCTGCTGATCCGTCGTGCATTCCGTGCGTGAGCGCACACGTGTCGAGCTACTCGGACTCCCGCTAGATGCCGTTTCCGAAATGCCCGAAGTAGCCAGACTCTCAGTGGATTCCAATGAAATATTCTCAGTCACAACTCCTGAAATTTCTGTGCCGGCAACTGTAATGCGTTCAAACGTTTGTTTAATAAGTGTGAAGTTTTTTGGTTTATATATATTATAAATACTCTTAATGCTGTCATCGTCTGGGGCCTCAAAAACATCAATTTCTTCGACATCGCTTGTGCCGTCACCAGTTTCCTGATTGTTCGCATACGACTTGAAGAGCAACGAAGCCAGCTTATGGAACTGCAGACGTAAAAATTAAGGTAAATGTAGATTTAAATACATATATTTGAGCACTTACATTGCTCAGCTGCTCGGCATCGTCGTGGTCTATGACATCCGAAATGCTGCACCTGAGATACTCCATGGCTTTCAGCGTATCAGTCCGTGCCATTTCCTCGAAGCGCAGTTTACGCACCAAATAGCGACAATGCTTCAATATCTCCTCGCGTTTCGGTCTTCAATTATTTAAATATTATTTCAATTTGACTATAATTAAGAGTCTGTACATACTTCTCCAAAAAGAGCTGCCAAAAGTCATCCAGGCGCAGTTGCTGATACTGAAATATGCCTGGATTGCCGCCAAATAGATAGTGCGTCTTGGCCAACTCGTCGTAGACCAATTGATGGGCATAGCGTGGACATGGCTCCAGGCAGTTCTCGCTCTTTCCATTTACGATATTTATCTTGTTGATGGAGTTGATGTCGAGTGCATTGTGGCGACAGTAATAGATGCGTGACCATTTATGCGTTCGCAGCGAGTAAACCCAAAACGAATTGGAGGCATCCACGTGATGTGCATCACGTCGGTCTATCATCTTATTAAGGGTCTGAAAAGACAAGACATTAACATACATATATATCAATAAAAATCGATCGATAGACTTACAGAGAACACGTATATCTCATCACGATCACAATCGATAGTAGCACGCAGAGTATAACCGGATGAGGGCTCGAATTTGGCTTCCGTGTTGGCCGTATTGCCTAGCTGCTCCTTATTGAGCACTGATATAGCCTGACTATCCACATCATAAGTGAGCAGCTCATCCAAATCCTCCTTGCCGCGCTGACCGCCATAAACATAAAGTTTGCGTTGTTTCTGCAATGTAATTGTTATATATCATCATCATCACCATCATCAATGGTTAAATAGACATATAGTTACATTATGAAAGACCATACAGTGCGCTATGCGCGACTTTATTGACATGACGTCTGCCTGTGAAGCGCTGGCATGATGGCAATCGACTAGTATTTGCGTCCAGGTATTTGTGGCTATATGATAGGAGAACAAACCCGAATATTCCGGCTCCACCGATGATGTGGCACTGCGTGGAGTTAGAATTTTACCACCGAAAACATAGATCGTACGCTTATCAGCATCAATGCACATCTGATGATCGTACACCAGCTGCGGTCCACCCACTTGGCTGGTATCATCACATATTTGCATCCAGTTGCGCGTTCGCGTATCGTATAGATAGAAATCACTCTTAATATAATCGCTGGGTCGTATCGAAGTGTCCAAATAACGACCCAGCATAAAGATATTCTCACTTATTGGATCAAAGATCATCTTATGACAGGAGCGCGGACTAGGTCCATTCGATAAATCCGAGCGTTCGCACAGCAACGTCCATTCATCAAGCTCAATATTATAGGCCCATAGATCGCTGAGATCCTGATAGCCATCCCAGCCGCCGTATAAATAGACTAGACGCTTTTTGGTATCCACAACAAGCTGATGGCCACCGCGATTGCCAGGCTTTGGATCACTGTCCGTGTGCTTCATGTGCCACGAGTGCTTGTAGTCTTGCTTATGCAAATATTCATCCATCAGACCTTCGTCAATGCACTCGGCAATGAAGCGTTCCGCACGATCAAAGTCGCCCTCCACCACCTGATGAAAATGATGATTATTAGGTTATTCATAAGGCTATATATTGTGTATATGACCAACTGACCAGATGTTTATGTAGTTTACTAATCAATGGATGCTCCAGACGCACATTGGTCTGCTCCTGCAAGGCACCGAAGGCTTTCATGTAGCCCTGCTGGCGAAAGTGTTTGAGGCACAGTTTGATAATCTCCATTTCGCGCAGTGTATTGTAGCTTTTCATGCGATCACAGGTATACATTGGATCATCCTGGCCATGCAATTCAATATACCAGATGCTAAAATTGAACGACGGTCCCCAGGATAATAATGGCACAATTTTCAAATAAAGTATAGGCAGGTTTTGCGAGCCATCCTCAGTCATGCAGCGCAGATTAAATACCTCGGGTATATTGTCATTCTTAAGGCCACTAAAATCCAAATATTAAATAACAATCATTATAAAACTGTGATAGACATTATAGATAGATTCGTTATGATCTTACGATTCGAGCAACAGAACCATGTGCTCATCTTCCAAGCCGCCAAAAACACGAAATTTCTTAATGTTGCAAACATGCGATTTCTCGAATTTACCAAATTTGATCTTCTTCACGATGGCCGGTCGCTTCAGCTTCAATGTGAGAAACTGTGGTGGACTGTTCGTATAGACGGACCAGCGAGACGTTTGATCATTTGGTGAATCGACGAGAACATTTCTGCAAACAAAAACAAAAAACGAAAAGAATATTATGAAATGGCGAAAAAACAAAAACGAAAAACAAAAAAAATTGCGACAGCTGCGCATTTAAACAACAACAATTACGAAATGCAGCTATGCAGAGACCTTATGGGCGCGGGCACATATGCAAATATACGCACACAACCACACACACACATACAAAGATCTGCACATATGTGCGCTGATTAAACAAACACAAACACAATATGATGTTAGTGTGTATTAGTTATTTTTGTTGCATAGCTTCATATGTATGTTTGCACATAGCTTACAGTTACTCACTCTGGCAAATAATTTGGCGAATAGCTGGAATAACGGTATATCTCGAAACTAAGACGCTCGGAGAGTGTGAAGGGCTTTTGCGTATTTGTTCCGGGTGCAACGGGTATTGCACCATAGGATATGGCCAGCGAACCATTGCTGCTCTCTGTGGGACTGGACGTGCTTGTCGTTGATGTGGACATCTTGGTCTAGCTATGCTGAACAATTACAGTACAGTTTGTTGGGGTCTCAGGGATGATCAGTTATTTCAATAGAGCCGGCAATCCAGACCAACACAAACAATAATCGTGTGCACTTGTAAAGTTAATGTTTGCCATTCACAGGCAAACGGCGACATCGATGGCGATTACTAAAGTCGCGATGACGCACACAGGCCTGTTTCACAAACCACCAAACTTAACGAAACTTGTTTCGATTTAAATTCAAAATTTGCTATTATTAAAAATATTTAGTGTTTTTTACACTATTATTTATTAATAATTTATTTATCTATTAGGATGTTTTGTTAACTAGGGTAATTTTTCAAAAAGGACGATCAGACAGACGGTTACAAAAAACAAGCTGCCTACCTGAATAGTCAATGTTACTAATCACCAATAAAATCACTAGACAGCGTTGTTGGTCTGTGCTCATTAGAAGAATTGGTAATTACTTGTCATTACATAAAATGAGATCAGTGATTACGAACTATAGGTAAACAAATGATGTTTGTTTGTTTATTTATTTGCCTACGAAATGTCTAGTGGATTGCGTCTCGGTCGGTTTCATCTACTGCTATTGACACTATTCTGTTTAATTTGTTGCGTACGTTTGAAATGTATAAATAAATAATGAAATATATTAAGTGAATAATATTTGCAGGATGCAGTTTATTACAAGATTCAAAAGGTGCAATGCCAAGGAAATGAGAATTATTTTGAAAATGTTTCTTGCATTGTGAAGCCCTTGAATTGGACACGCTCGATTATTAATGTAGATTGCGATGTCATTGGAAAATTACATGGTGCTGTTGTAAGCTGTTTATATATCTAATGTAATGTTAATTTTAAAAGATCTATTTTTACGTAGCTTACATTGGAAACATTTTATAAGGACTATACGAACGTTTATAAACCGTTTATATTCAAGTTGCAATTTAATATCTGTCAACTGCTTGATAAAACACGGGCCTCTAATTTCATAGAGAAATATGCTATAGATCATTTTAAAGTTTTGACGAATTTGAATCATAGTTGTCCCTATTCGGTAAGCTTAAAAAATGCATATTTTTAAATAATATATATACATATCTTTAATAAACTTTGTAGGGCCATTTGTATGCTCGCAACTTCTCCTTGGATGAAGTATCATTGCCAGCGCTACCATTACAGGAGTACAAATTATCCTTTAATTTCACACAAAGCAACTCGTCGATTTATTTAGGCTCTATTCTGCTTTATTTTGAAGCACGTGAAGTGTATCGCAGGAAGAAGAAGCCCAAATTTAATCGACTGTGATCAAATACTTGTATTATTAAAACTCATTTCTGTTAATCACCTTAAAACCAGAATTCAAAGTACAGTTCATGTAAAATAAATACTATGCCGATTATTTGGTATTTTCGAGAAGCATCAATTTACCTGAAAAGCTGCCATTCACAACGTATACATGTGAGTGTCATTTTTCGATAACAATCGCTAAGCGATAACAAAGTTATACGTGCAACTTGTCGATAGCAACAGGGTTGTATATAAATGTGTTATAGTTCTTTCCTTGCCTCACAGTCTGTTGTGAAGTGTTGCGCCGGCAAGTTCTGAATTTATTTGTTTATGAAAAATGTCGTTCGATGCCATTCCTAAAGATTTGCGCGGTCTACGTGCCTGTTTGGTGTGTTCCTTGGTAAAGGTGAGTAGTTTAATACTATAAACATCACACGTATGCAGATTGTGACAGTGCCTCTTGTTTGCTTGCAGACTTTCGATCAGTTCGAGACGGACGGCTGTGAGAACTGTGAGGAGTTTTTGCGGATGAAGAACAACAAGGATAATGTGTACGATCATACGAGTAACAATTTCGATGGCATGATTGCACTGACCACACCCAACGATTCCTGGGTGGCCAAATGGCAGCGACTATGTAAGAGAGTGTTTTATAAAATAATTGTGCCATGACTAAAGTTTTTTTTTTATGCTATTTCCAGCACGTTTCACACGCGGCATTTATGCTATATCTGTGTCCGGCACACTGCCACAATCAACGCTTCGGGATATGAAGAACCGCGGCATTGTGTACAAATCGAGGGACAGAAGTCAACGTTAAACTTGATAGATTTACGAATCTATATATAATATAAAAGTTTTATTTTAAGTAATAACAAAACCATCAGTATGTATGCATACATTTAGAATAAAATACAGTTTAAGTGAACCGACAATGCCAATCAACCATTAATCAATCATCCAAGGCGCTCACACGCAGTCCATCCCCGCCAGCTGTTGTGACGTGCACACCAAACCCAGCTGCCTCCAGTTCCTCCTTTAGTTTCCAGTACACCTCATTCTGTTCGTAGTTCTCCGGCAATAGTACAATGGCATAGCCACCGGCGCCAGCACCAGTCAGCTTCGAGAAGAAGCCACGCTTGAATGCAATTGTAAAGATCTGCTCTAGTTTGGGATGGGTGACACCAATGGCCTTTAGCAGATCATTGTTGATTTGAAAGAGACGCTCGAGTTTCTCGAACTTCTGGCTGTCATCCTGTGCATTACCAAAGCTCTCGTACAGCGGCACAGCGGAGTTCACCAGCTGTTCGCACGCCTGCCATATGGCCTCAATCAGTTGCGGGAAATCCTCGGCCAGGTGACGCACTTTGGCCACAATATCAGCAGTGCTGCGACTCACGCGACTATCCACTAGGAGAATATTCAGTGGCTTCTGTATGCGTAGTGATTGGAAGCCCTGGCCCTTGACAAAGCGTAGTATACCACCGTAGGTGCAGACTGTGTTATCCACACCAGATGGTGTGCCGTGATTAACGCGTTCCGATTCAAATGCCCAGTGCGAGATCGTAGCCAAGTGCTCCGGCTCCAAGTAGCTCGTTTGATCAAAGTGCCCGGCCAAGATGAGGAAAGCAGCAGCCAAGGCAGCGCCATACGAAGCCGAACTGCCCAGGCCAGCGCCCAGCACCAGCTCAGAATCAACTTTCACCTGAAAGCCTGTGTCCAGCGTCAATGCAGACTGTTTGGGTGACGTAAGTACAGCACCCGCCAACAGGTAGTAAATTGATATAAAAGCTCGCTGCGTGTGTTGTTTGGGTGTGCTGCCCACGCTGCGTTCCAGCTGCTTGGCTACCTCGGCGCGCACCTCTTCCATTAGCTTGGCGCTACTATCCAGCTTATCGCCTGGATATTTACTGCGAAAGTTGGCCAGGAAGGCATTGAACTCCTTCAGGTCGATTTCGAGCGTGCAGTTGAGCGCCTCCAGCTGAAAGCTCGCCACCTGGCTGCCTGTCTGTGTGCGCAGCTGCAGCGTGGTGCCCAATCCCACAACGCCGGCTAATGCGGGCTTCTGATAGACAACAGCATGTTCGCCATGTAGTATCACCTTGCCAGGGGAGTGCACCTGGAACTTGAGCATTTTGTCGCTGTGGCGGTTGTTGTTGTCGTTGTCGTTGTCGCGGTGGCTATTGTTGTTGCTTTGTTTTAGGTACAAAATTTGAATGCTTCAACGAGTTCAGCGTAGTTCAGTCGAGGGCGCAAGTTCTCGCTTTATTTGTAATTTTTAACTTGAAGAATATTTTTTTATGTAATATTACGCAGCTAGCTCTACATATATTTCTTTTCGTTGGTTACTTGTGGCTTGTCTCCGCGTTCATCGGCTATTACCCTTTCACTTTCTTTGCGCGACTGTTTTCGATTGCGCGGATCGACTGGTTTTTTGTTTCTTCTCTTACGCCGCTGTTATGCATAAAAGCATACATATATAATATATATGTATATATGTACTCATACAAAGAAATGTACAGGTTTTTGGGCTTCGCGACGGCAACAGGTTACGGGCTGTGCTTTACTCTAACTGTTATTACTGCTTCTGCGATTGTTGTTGTTGCTGTTCGCTGCTGCTGCTG
>JBANCZ010003623.1:0-12085 GCA_037040025.1 Sphaerogastrella javana | reverse complement strand
CTTCATATGCATTTTGAATGGTCTACAACATTTGATTTTGCTTGAGGTTCATATAGTGATAAAATATGCGTATAATTGATATTACAATGTTGGCTTGTTTGGTTTTGTATTTTTTGTGAGCCATAAAATAAACAGTCTTGGGGCCTTTGAATCCATTGAAACCACATGACATTGTCATCGAATATGCTCCATTATTCCGAAATCCAAGAAGATCGCCAGGATTTAAATTTGGTAGTTTTACATAGCGCGAAACCTTAGAATATGTATAGACCAAATGCTAAAAAGTTTAAAATGTGCTAGATTTATTTTTGAACTGGTGGCTTACCTTATCTATTGAATCACAGGTAGGACCCCATAGCACGCTCTTGAATGTTGGTAGACTTCCATTATCGCCATCATCCTATTAAGAAATCAAGCATTATAATATATATACGGAGTTATTAAATCGCAATACACGTACAACATAGTGCTCGGGTGGCACAAACATTTGGTAGGTGATAATATTGTTGAAGGAGCCATACACACCATCGTTCAGATAATACATTATCATGTCCAGTTTACCTGACTCATCGAATACCTCTCGCTTTGCGTGAATCTGACAGATAATAGTGCAGGCGGCAGCAACAAAGAATGTACCTGGCTCTGAAATGATCTCAATTCGGTTATCAGCAAAATGTGTTTCAACCGAATTATTGACGACTTCGGCTATCTGCAATAATCAAGTATATTTATAAATATATAAATATTTAATCTCATAAATGTATTAATGTAATAGAACCTTTTCGAACTGTACATCATCTGTTCCAGGGAACCCACCGCCAATGTCAAGTAGTTTCATATTGAATCCAATGAACTCGCCGAACTTGAAGATGTCGCTTCCTTTATCTATGGCTCTGCCGTATGCCTCGGGCTCAGTGCAGCCACAACCTACATGAAAACTGGCGCCGGTAACCTACAGATATCAATATACATATATATACAATGAAATGAAGCCGCCGATGGCCAAGAATGTAATTATACGAAATATCACAAATCCGTTATGCCCTGTTTTTTCATATTCAAGAAAAGTATTTTATGCTTATAGTACTCTTCTAAAATACAATCACAGGGCATTTGGCATATTTACGAAAGGTACTTGAGTATATTTATAAGTTATCTCACATTCATGTCTAGAGCTCGGGCTAGTAGCATCAATGCAGAGGCTTCTATGTCTGGGTCACATCCAAATTTAGAGCCTAGCAAAATAGCAGCAGATTTAGCCTCTGATTTGTAGCGTACTATAACGCTGTGATGTGAATTATCAAATAATTAAATTTATATGTATGTTAATAAAAGATTAAACTATACTCACTTAGATTTGGGATAATGTTTGTATAGCTTATACATTTCCGAAGCATTATCAACAGTTAGCTTGGCTATTCCATGTTCGCGTGCGAAATTGATGTGTCTCAGGGAACGACAGGGATTGGCATAGATAACGCGTTCGGGCTGAATATTATGATCAATAAGCTGGAAATATTGAGTATAATATAATAATATTAAAATGCTAACCAATTGTATGCATAATTGTTTTCTTAAGTTGTTTAAAATAATTCAATATTGATTTTTAAACTTGTTATACGGGAAACATATTCTCTTAGAATATTCTCTCGGCAACGCAATCTGCTAAAATCACCCTCTTCTATTCCGATTCGTCCTCACTTTCCGCTGATTCCACAAGTCACTTCATTCAAAAAGATAGTAGTTTTTTACATACTTTAATATTAAAATCTTAAGCAGACACACTTTGACAACCCTTCCATTCATCTGACTTGTATAGTTCCGTAATAGAATTCGATTTTCACACATTTAATATAACTTTACGTTTAAAATTTACCAGCTGCAGCTCATTTTTGGATGCACAGTCGAAGCCCGTTCCCAATTTGACCAGTGTTTCAATAATCAATGGATCATCATTACATTTGACGGCGTAGTAGGGTTTGATACGAGGTAAATGCTTCTGCCAAAGTTGCAACTTCCGTTCTACGCTAGATAAGTCGCACAGATTAATGGCTTCATCATAATCTTCGATATTGATTTGTCTTAAAGCCTCTTTGACATTCAGCTTATGCTTATAGTAGTAAATAGTATTTGTGCTCATCTTTCTAAGCGTCTGTTCGGTTTGAATATATAAATTGAACTGATTGCTCAGCTCATGCATATATGCATGTGAGGTTTCGCAGTGCCTCTGAGTATAATCAGAGATGTGTTGCTCTCAGCTAAAAATGTACCGAATGTAATCACTTGTAATCACACTGCGAGGTGGAATTTCCGACGTGTTTATATATATAATATGAAATACAATTATATGAATAAATTAATACAGCTTTTAAAGCTGTGTAGCGGTATTCACCTTTATATATTTATTCTATTTTGATATTAAACATTTGTTTACTTTAACAAGCTTTGCTTTATATGTAAATTCAAATATTTCGTAATATTTCTAATATGCTTCAGTTTCAAGAGAGATCTAACACTATAAGGTATACTATAGGTTTGTGGTGTACCTAAAAATTTTTAATTTCAATTCGTTTTGGTAAGATTTGAAAAATCCACGTATATATGAGATGCATTAACTAATTCCCGCCCACAGATCTTGGATAACCATGTGCTGCACCAGTCGTTATTACCGGGATACTCCCTGTGTTCAGTGCTGTCTGATCGACTGTAGTTACGGTTGCTTTCGTACTCAGTGCTGCGGTCCCTGTGGACCTTGTGCGACTGCGGCACCTGGTTGCTGTGGCACACCTGTCGGCGATTTAAATTATAAATACTCGTTCTTTGGTATTCATCTGCGTTAACTGTCCAAGGTTAAGATACAAACCAGCTGATTAATTCAATCATAAATTTTCAGTGGAGTATTCGTCTTGATATTAAAAATTTTTCTCTAAAACAAAAAAAAAAAAAAAAAATGATTTGACAGTTTGATTTGACTCTAAGTATAAGTAATCGGGTGTATAAGGATGTGCTCTTTCATTATATGCGGTTTTTATGCATTTGAATGGACTTACCTACTATTTATGTAGGGAGCCGCTACTATTTAGTTTTTTATGTATACAATTTCTCACAGGTTAGAATAAATCTTGGGGGAAATATATCAAATAATTGATTTTGAAGTATATGTTATATATTTTTGCATTCGACTAAACCTATGATATATGTATATATAATATAACAAAATATAAAATAGCTCTTGACAGAGACACTAAATTCATGGTTATTTCGCCTTAAAATATACGGTTTTCGGTCCTTTGAAACCATTAAAACCGCATGCCCTTGCAACTGAATAGTTTCCAACATTCCGAAATACAAGCTTATCGCCCGGATTCAAATTTGGCAATTTCACTGATCCTAAAATCTGTTAATGAAAAGAAAAAAATTTAAAGTTGGAATCAATGTTAATTTTTCTATATTTATAAAAAGGTTTCTCACCTTGTCTACTGAGTCACAAGTAGGACCCCATAACAGGCTCTTATATGTTGGTACGCGTTCATTATTATCCTAGGGCATTAACATGTTAGTACATATATTATAAGACCATTCGTAAAGTAGTTTACTTACAACATTATGCTCAGGTAGATAAGTCACGTCGTAAGTGATGACACTGCTAAAGGAGCCATAGACACCGTCGTTCAGATAATACATTACCACGTCCAATTTTCCAGTCTCATCGAAAATCTCTCGCTTCGCATGAATTTTGCAAACGATCGTGCATGCGGCAGCCACGAAAAATGAACCTGGTTCAGAAATAATCTCAATCCGTTTATTGTTGGAGAAATGTGTTGCAATCGATTTTCTCACAACTCTAGCTATCTGCATTAATATAGTATAACGATTATATATGTACTTCTATTAAAACATATCTATCAACAACCTTAATGAAGTGTGCATCGTCGGTCCCAGTGAAGCCGCCGCCGATATCTAGTAGTTTCATGTTAAATCCAATTATTTTGCCGAATTTAAAGAGGTTGCCTGCTATTCTTATGGCTCTTTCATATGCGTTTAGCTCGGTGCATCCACTGCCCACGTGGAAACTGGTGCCAGTCACCTATTCGGACAATTATTAAAGAACTGTTAGTACATGCTCATGTATGAATATTATAATCTGGTCAAAAAATATCTGTGTAAAAGAACAGACAAACGAGTCTGATTAGATTAATTGATTACTAAAGTTGTCTTACACTCATGCCAAGGGCTCGCGTGAGTAACATCAGGGACGTGGCTTCTATGTGTGGATCGCAACCAAACTTGGAACCCAGTAAAATCGCAGCCGTTTTTGCCTCTGATTTGTATCGTACTACAAGGCTGTGATGCAAATTATTGATTTAAAAGATTATCACATGATTTTTAGATTTGCAATTTACTCACTTGGATTTAGGATAGTGTTTGTATAGTTTGTATACTTCGAAACAATTGTCTACAGTTAGTTCAGCTATCTCTTGATTTCGTGCATATTCGACATGGGTCACCAAACGCGATGGGTTGGCGTAGATCATTCGATCCGGTGTAATGTCAAGGTCAATCATCTGTAAAAGAATTTTAGGTATTAAAGTCAGTTTATTTTTTGTTGTTTCTGCTAACAATGTGCACCTTATTAAACAAACTAAAGTTTTTTTTTCAATTTTTAAAATTTAATAAAAATTGTAGGTAAAGATTTAAATAGTTCGTTTTTTTCATGTCTGTTGTATTAATTGTACACTTTTAAAACTATATCACATCACAAATGGACCTAAAGTTACATTTAAATTCTTGAATATTCATCTCCAGTCTTGTCTGTTTTTTAAATCAAACAAAAAATTCGCTCAGATCACAAACACCACCTTTTGTTTTTTCTTTTCGCGATCCTTGTGAAATTCATAAATTCTACAATAGTTACCTGCTTTAGCTCCTTTTTGGATGCACAATCAAAGCCAGTTCCCAACTTGACCAGGGTATCAATAATTAATGGATCATCATTGCATTTAACGGCGTAGTAGGGCTTGATTCGTGGTAGATGTTTCTGCCAGAGGCGCAACTTGCGCTCTATGCTGGACAAATCACACAGATTGATGGCTTCGTCATAGTCATCTGGATTAATGGTTTTCAGAGCCTCTTTGACACTGAGTTCGTCCTCGTAGTAGTGGATTATAGTTCCGCTCATCCTGTTAGAAGTGACTGTTCGATTCGAGATTAAAATTTGCACTGACTTGAGCTTAGTTGATGCTATAAAGATATATAAGGTGTCGAATTGACTGGGATCGTAATCAGACAAATGTCGCAAACACCCGATTGTTATCTCTTCAATTACCAAGCGTTGATATTTCCTGCATCATGCCTATAGAAATATATTAGCTTTCCATTTTTATAAAATAGATTCACGTGCCCTTAAAGTGGTCTACATTTACCTTTTTATTTCACCGCAAATTGACAAAGTGTATAAATTTATATGCTAAATTACTCAAAATTAAATTCCACGATAGTGCATTTGATCGAATAGGATACTGAAATAGAAATAGGTATAAATATTGTATTTTAAGGAATAATTCTATTATGAACTCATAATTTAAAATCGCCATAACGGGCGAAAATTTGAAGGTAGATCCTTCTGCTATGAAACATAGGTGCACATTTTAATCCTTCACCGTTTGATGAAAACTTTAAATACCTGCCCCTTCTCCCCTACTGGTGGATCCCCAAAAACTAAAAATAAGAATAGCAGGTGAAATTTTAATGATTGAAAGTTCAGCTTTAGCACATATATGCTTATTGAGCCACACCTCAAAATTGGATACTTTTAATTTTTTGGATAATTTTAAATTACCTCACCAGGTGCTATTTTGAAGCTAGAACGTTGTGCTTTAGCTTAAATGTGCTGCATTTAATTATACAGCTAATCGTGCATTCAAATTTTGGATACTTACCCCATATTCCCCAGTGGTGAGCACTCTGATGCTTAAAATCGGGTTACAAGGCGCAATTTTGAAGCTAGAACGTGGTGCTTTGGAAAGTATATCAAAAATTTCATTACACTTTTATATCGATTACCGATACTAAATACCTATTAATGATAGCGATTATCAATATTAATTGTCGAAAACGATAATCTATAAAACAATACAGCACCGAAAACACTATACTGCTCAGAAAATCCATATCACAATGGAAATACTATACTAGCCCAAAAATACTCTTTTGTTCCGAAAATACTATACTTCCCCAAAAACTAAACACAGGGACAGGAAATGCATCAGCACCAGTGCCAGCTACTGTTTGTCCCTCGTGGCCTTGGTCAGCACGAATTCGTTCTAACATAAACAATTCCGGAGTCAATGTACTTATGTTAACTTATACTCGAACATCTACGTTCAATTGTGAAAACGTTCTCGAAATACCTTCAGTTAAAAAATGGCGCATCTTTATTAGATTAATATTTTAATTTTTTATTTAAAATTGATTAAATTGATGAACTCATAGTTTATTTCAATTTAAAAAATGAATGTCACTACAATTTTAACTCTAAAATCAGATATATAATATAAATAATAATTAACCTTGAATCGAATTATATTAATAAAAAAAGGGTAATAGAATTGTTTGAATTCAGAATTTTCTTGTCTGTCATGGATTAAGCCCAAGTCATCGCAATGTTTTATTTGACGGATTAGTGGTCGGGCAGAAGTACAGATGAACTTATAATTTTGACTATAATCAAAACAAAAAATCGTTTTCAAGGTTGACCGATTTGAACGCAATGTTTTTAAATCATAAGTTTGATTAGCCTAGTACAACAAATAAATGCTATAAAATTTGGTAAGTGTTTATAAGTTTGTATATATTTTTTTGGAAGTTATATTGCTGATAAGAGGCATATGATCTCAGAGTGTGAACGATGAGTTATACAGTATATGCATTAGTGATGAGGTTTCCTGCCAAGATTAAGCTTTAATTATCGTTAACATAAAACGTTTAAAACATTTGATTAATATGCTGTTAGGGCAGTTAAAATTTTAATAGCTTGTAATTTGCTGACTCTCGGGGCACTTTCAAATTCAATTCCTTAGTAGCATGAGCCGGAGTGTTGTGAATGCTTTGACACCCACGTTGGGTTTGTTTGAGAGGACCCCGTTGACTGTTTCGAGCTGCTCAATTTGTGTTTTACGTGTTTCAATAAAAATGCCATAAAAATGTGTGCGTTTTGTTGTCTTGGGGCTGGTTTTACGTGTAGAGCAGTAAACCCCGAATCAAGTTACGGCCAAGTACTCCTACCACTCCTTTCCGCAAGGGGACATACCATATATATTTTGCAACTGTTTGTTGTTTGCTGTTTTCTGTTTTCTGTCGTTCGCGTGCTGCTTTGACAGACATTCGCGTGCTGCGCACCTCACTGAAATCACATTTAATGCCGCATTAATCATGGCAGTTGTACCTCCCAAAAGGGGGTGCTAGTGTGTCCGCTGGTTGTGTGTTTGCTATGCAAGCATAATCGACTCATAACTAACAGCTATTTGCTAGTCGTATTACTGCTGACTTCATTAAAGGCGTTCAACAGGGCGTCAGGCATGTCAAGGAGTTTATGCATTGCTCATACGCCGTGTGCCACGACAATGAACATGGAGTTAATGGAATACATGATGCCAGTACAAGATAAAAATTTGTAAATGTCATCAGAGTGTAGAAAGCGAAAAGACAGCTAAAAGAAAGCCACTTGCTTACTGCGAGTGCAGCAAGTGTTGAGCACATTAAGCTTAATTTATAGCTACGGTAATTTCCATATATACTGCTAACTGATGCTCAATTCTGTGTTTGTTCTTGGTCGATAAGGTTCTTTACTGTGCAAAATGTGTAAAGTGTGCAATGTGTACAAAGTGTGCGAAATGCAGTGTGTTGCATTTCCATGCTGCGTACATGCAGGACACGTCTGTTTGCCATAGTCAAATATAAATTATGCTATGTTGATATGTACTTTGGGTTTTCTTCTTGCCACCAACACAACGCAAGTGCCTCGCTGTAAACTGCTAAAAGTATGTATAGCAAAAATAAAAAAATGAAACACAGAAAAACTGCAATTTACCAGAAGGGCACATCACAAATAAAAGAGCAAAAAGGAAAACAGGAGCAGCTCCTGGGATACCTAATGACCAAAGTTATAGGGCCGAGGTATTGGGAAGCGGCAACGGCGTGAAGGCCAAATACCCCAAGCAACCCTACTTATTTCCGCGGAAGTTCGGTGTGATTTATGCATTTGGGTTAGGGCTACATGGGTTGCTTTCAGTAAATAACTTGAAAGTACAATTTATTAACGGTACAATAGAAAAGAAATGAAATAAAGGTGCAGCCACAACGGGACGCCACTTAAATGAAAACTGCGCAATTTTTCTATGAATTTTAGTTCAAATTCATACAGAAATTGCTGTCTTATTCCCCCAAAAATAACAAATTGTCCGTTTTATTTTTTGTTACATTTAATCTTGCCCCTATTTTCAGTGCATATTTTATATATCTGAATGTAGAAATATAACATCTGCTAGACTAGGCTCCTGATGTAATTTAAATAAAAATGCTAAAAATTTCAATTTTGCCTATTCTATGAATACAGTTATTTATACCTCTACAATATGTTAAAGTGATTCCCAAAACTCAATATGTTGAAATGTTTTAAAGTTTTTAATTTGCATGTTTTCATTATTTGAATTATTTTTTCCACGCCATTTCCATGTTTTACTTATGCCTGTATATACATTTTCATTTGTTTTTCTGTGATTTCGAATAAAATTTCAACAAATAATTAATGAGTTTATCGCAAAGAGATAGAATCAAAAAATGTCCCTTACTTGGTCGGTTGAAATATTTAAACTTATTAGAAGTCAGCTTCAGTTGACAACATTTCTTTGTCTATAATTAAGTAAACAATAATTTATTTAATTACCATATAAATAAATAAACTACAAAATAAGTTACTTACATAAAAAATGTGTATGTCACAGGGTATATTGTGCTACCAGTCATAATTTTTTAATGTTGCTTTGAGATTTACATCATGAAGATTATTGCCAATTAATCTGTTTGATATATTATTATTTACAGATAATAGAAATAATATAGATTGTTATAAAATATTAGTATAATAACATCAATTGTTATATGCTCTTATACTGTAGTTTATCTGAAAAATGCAATTCTCTTTAAATTGGACTACAGAGTATTCTCTAGTCATGTACGAGCAGAAGTTTTTAATGATTGTGGGTTTATTTATTTTAGTAGTAATGCATTAATATTTATATTTGTTTGTATTACACATTGATATTTGTTTGTATTACACGTTTCTTTAATTATTTATTTGTATTAAATAGACTGGATGTAATTATAGTAATAAGTGTAATTAAAATGCATTGATATGGTTCCATGTTCCACGTTTCGTTAATTATTTAGTATTTATTTGTGTTTAATAGATGCACTTGTAATAATTTAATTAAATGGCTTATTGCAATCACGACAAAAATCACTGATGTCTGAGTAAGTGTCGAAATGATTAATATATTTTATTTTTTGTTTATATTGAAAAAAGTACTAGTGCCCCAATTCCCATGCAAACAATCATACATATGGATGTATTAAATAGTATATAGGCATATTAATTTTCACTCACAGCAATTCAGTCACAGTCTTAATCTACTCTAAAAATGTGAGAGAAATTCGAGTCAAATATGAGTAATATAAAAAATAATTTTGCTATAAATATTGTACTAGACATATCGATTCTCAGTTGAAATTCAACAATCAAACATATCGATATACTAAATTTCACAAACTCTCACTCAAAACAAGTCACTTGCTTGAGTGAAATATAAATATTATAATAAATAATTTTGCTATAAATATTATATTAGACTTATCATCGATTCTCAGTTGAAATTCAACACGTTTCAATAGTGCGCACAAGCAGCGCGTGTTGCAATACTCCACAATTGCCGCAGGATATTGACACACACTTCAACAACAACAACTACTACTACAACAACAACAAATATATTCTACGTAAACCCAAAACCAACAACAAGACCAATCACAACCAGAGCATCAGTAGAAACAACAACAGTCTGACCAGCGACTACAATTGCTGAAAAAATGTAACTTGTAAGCTGAACAAAAGGCATTGGCTCTAAAACTAAAAAAAACTATACTTATTGAGCTAAACTGCAAACATATACTACTAAATAAGCCGCTTGTAGTTCACACGCATACACTAACCTAAATGTATATATTTATATGTGTATATCCCTAACCAGATATGTAAAGAGCTGAGCTAGAAACACCGACAATGGGGCCAACAGCAACAAATGCAGCAACTGTTGCCGCTTGAGTTTAATTCCAATTGAATTGCGCTTAACAACGGCTGTCATTCTATCATATTCCTATTCTATATAAATATCCCTATCCTATATAGTATACATATATCTACTTTTTTTTCTGTTTTGTTGTGTGTGTGTGCAATCGTGTGTAAAGCCAATGGCATCGCGGGTTGCTTTATTATGCTGGACCAAACACCCACACAAATAAGTTCAACCCGTTTTCTAACTTTAAAATAAAAAAAAATACTATATGAAAATAAATGTGGGAATAAAGAAGGGCAAACCAAAATGAAAATGAATAATAATATGAGATGCGATAAGCGGTGAAATGATTCTTGCTGCTGGCATAACAAAGGCAACGTCATAATACAAAAAGACTGAAGCGTCAAAAGATAAACAGATATGATAAAGACAGATAGAGAAGACAAAGAACAGTATGAAGTGGGCGGAAGAGAGGGCGAATTATAGATATAGTGAAAGAGATAAAGTTTAGGACGATTTGAAAGCAGAAGATTGGCAGAATATAATTTTACAGCTCTCTTAATATTACACTATGTTCGTTTACATAATCAGTTGTTCTTTGTAATAATTGATATTATAATCAATAATTATTTAATACAACACCTCAAATATAACATTATTTATTTTACAGATATTTTTATGAGGTTTCCTTGATGCCTTTGACTTGCTTGAAATACGCCTGATTGGCCAATCGATTTGTTTTGCCATTGGGGCTACGCTTCAAATCGTCGACAATGATGGCACCTCCATTTAATTGTTTATACTTGGCAGATATATGGGTCTGAACATAGCTGATGACGTCGTCCGGCTTCAGTTGGGCACCTGGTTTTTTGGCTACGGCTGCAGCAGCTTCGTCACCCGTTAGATCATTCCAAATCCCAAAAACGCAGACGTC
The DNA here is from genome assembly GCA_037040025.1 of Sphaerogastrella javana. Lineage (NCBI taxonomy): Eukaryota > Metazoa > Arthropoda > Insecta > Diptera > Drosophilidae > Sphaerogastrella > Sphaerogastrella javana. The sequence continues at coordinate 802 of JBANCZ010003623.1, read as the reverse complement.
TGCCACTTGCGGCATCTGGGCAATGATCTCCTCGATCTCGTAGGGATAGTACATGATATTTTGATACTTCAACATTTCTTTTTTACGCTCCAGCACGTACAGAAAACCATCCTCATCTATGTATCCCAAATCACCTGTGTGGAACCACAACTGATTGTCACGTATGAGACGCGCCTCCTCGGGATTACCATAGTAACCCGACCAGTATTGTCCATTGCGAATGCATATCTCACCAGTCTCATTAGGTGCTAAGGGCTCGTTTTGCTCGTTCACTATCTTCACCTTAAAACCAGATGTGGGACGACCCACTGATCTAGGCTTATCATCGAAATGCCAGTTGAATGTGGCCCATGTGCCCACCTCCGTCATGCCATAGGAAAAGTGTAAGCTATTCGCCGGCAATCGCTTCTGCAAGTGACGCAGCACCTCTAGAGAGCACCGACCTCCGGTGAACAGACAATAGCGTATGCTCTTCAGGTTGGCAGCCTCGAATGATGGTGTACTGACTATCATGGCTAGCTGAAAAGGTGATAGTAGTGTCCAGGTAATTTTGTGCTCTTCAATGAGACGCAACATGAGCTCGGGATCGAACAGATTGTCGGCTATAATGCGCTTGGTGCTGAATACAGCTGATGTGATTGTTGTTATAAGACTGGTAATCCAGTCGAGAGTGCTGTGCGTATACTGTATATCATCAGTGGTGAGCATTCTATGTATACAAAAAAAAAAAAAAAAAATATCCAACAGTAGGGACCTGCCCGACAGTAGGGACCCTGTGTTTAGTTTTTTGGGGCAGTATTGT
>JBANCZ010003622.1:0-12090 GCA_037040025.1 Sphaerogastrella javana | reverse complement strand
CCCATAAAGTATATATATTCTTGATCAGGATGAGAAGCCAAGTCGATTGAGCCATGTCCGTCTGTCTGTCCGTCTGTCCATCCGTATGAACATCTAGATTTCGGAAACTATAAGAGCTACAGTATTCATATTTGGCACGAACATTGCTGTATGGCCGAAGCAGATTTAGTTTGCTTTAAATTTTTGATACCTGCCCCCACTCCCCCGCAATTGGGGATTTCTGTTTTAATAAAAAATTCAAAAAACAGGCGCAATTTCAAAGACAGGAAGTTGAATTTTGGCACATATATTCACAATCACATTATGCACAAAAGGTTTTTCAAATTTTGGATACCAGCCCCCACTCCCCCACAATTGGATACCAAAACTTCATATTGGTATAACAAGCGCATTTTTAGAGATATACCGTTGTGCTTTGGCACAAATATGCTAAATTACATTATACACTTACTGTCATAATTAAATTTTGGATACCCGCCCCCACTCTCCCAGAATTGGGGAGCCCATAATTTAAAATCGACATAAAAGGCGCATATTAGAAGCTAGAACGTTGTGCTTTGGAACATATATCAAAAATTTCTTTATACGTCTACTTTTATATCGATTACCGATATCAATTACCGATTAATGATATCGAATATCTATTTTAATTATCGAAATCGATACTCGATAAAACTATGCAACACCGAAAATACTATACTGCTCCGAAAATCCATATCACACCGGAAATACTATTCTGCCCCAAAAATACTATTCTGTTCCCTACTGTTGGATATTTTTTTTAAGCACGTTTAATGTGCCGACATTATAAAAATGTAATTCTTTCTTCTGTAGCGTTTTAATGTCGTTCAACTTTGCTTGAATATTTCGCCTATTTTGCCCACGTGTCGTACGTACCTAGACGAGGTGTGGCTGCTGATAAGACCGGAAAGTCTGTCGCATTTTTGCCCACTAAACTGTTTTAGGGCTTTATTTTGGTTTATCTATGCGTTAGATTACCTTGAGCTCAGTTGTTTTTTTTTTTATTTTTATAGCCCCGACAAGCTTGTGTATAGGGCCATAAAATGACCCTATGTTTTAATGTTAATGACAAGTCACTTACACATGTAAGTAGCGTAAAGGTTAACCGCCTTATAGAAGGCGTACATTAGATCTAATTGGAATGGCGGTGTGTTATATATAATGAGTTACAATTTGGGCTACTAATAAGTGATTAATTCAATTGTGACAATTGAATCTTTAATGAAGAACCAAAAAGTTTTTTAAAATAATACAAAACCCGCCTTTAAATCTTTTTGAAAATATATTTAATATGTCTGTGAATAAACCGCACTCTGCATTTTATCATCATTGGATACGGACAAGTTTTTTCAGAGTTCTTTTGCCATATCTCAGATGAATATCATTAAATGATTTCGTAAATCGATCTACGCCTATATTTTTTAGCTAACGAGTACATCAAGCTTCTCTTTTTTCCGATTCTTTCTCTTTCTCGCCGGCCATTTTACACACAAAGACATAGTCAAGCATATGAGAAGACATTTTCTATAAAGCCTTTGGCGCAATTTATTGACTATATTTCGTTACCAGTAAGGAGTTGCCTTACCAACCTTACTCCGGCCCATCTCCATCTGCCCCTTCTCTAATGGATTCGTGCACATACCATACCCTACACTCTCATATGCGTGCCCATTATGGGCTGCCACGTAGATAAACGAGTCGTGTGGGTGTTGCTAGGCCCTGCAACCGCTTCTCAAAGACTGGGGAACTGATAAAACTGAGCAGGACGGTGTGTTGTTATATGGGGCCACTAATGGGCGTCGCAGACGGTCGACCATCAGCGATGTGCGTGTTTCGTGCAAAGAATTTTGTGGTCGACAACTTTTGCTAGTGTAGTTGTTGGTAGAGTTTTGTGTTGCTGTCGTTCCCGATACCAAAATCGCAGTGTATGTGCTTCGGTATGTGAGCCAAAATAGCACCGACATACTCATATTGTACTGTTGACATGGTAAAATAGAAACAAAAGCTTCGACGGCTAAGAAAAAATATGTATAGCTTTCAAGGATACAACGACATGCTTTGTAGGAAGAATATTATATCAAACATATTTATACATAATCGCATCTACATTCCTTATAACAGTATCTATGCAGATTATATAATAGTAGAGTTCTTCACCTTCTTCTTCTTCAACACTGCACAGCTGAAATATACTTATACATTTTGGGTGAATTTTAAAAATTTTGTACATTGTATTGAATGCGTAATACCCGATTTGACCCTCTAGCGATGGGTATTGCAATGTACAGAAAAAAATAAAGAAAACTATGAAATTGAAAACCTTTGTAATGGGATAGGTGTATTGGTGGGTTCATGGGGACAACGCGTACCAAGCACCTCCATTTCTACTCCTTCCACTTCCACTCACGATAGAAAAGCCGTCTTATTACCTGCAGCTGGAACGAGGTTTTGTGCGTTATGTTGGTTGAAAATTGCGTGTCTACGTATTGAAAATTGGTGAAAACGGCTCATGAAAAACTGTTATGGCTTCCTTTCCCATAGCATTCTGGCAATCTACCCAACTTTAGTTGGTTTTTTTTTTATTATCATTGTATCATTGTATGCAAAGCTATCGGGTGGTATTATCTAGCTAGTTCATGGACTACCTAGCCTCTTGGTGTTTCAGTCTTCACATGGAGGCGTGGGTGCGGCTCCTGCGATTAAGTTGATTTCGTAGTAGAATGTGGTGGGCGCTGGTAATGTATTTGAACCGCGTTTCGAAAATTTCACTGAAAACAATTTTAATGTGATTTTGGCAATTGATGTATGTTTTCCGCAAATTGTACTATAGATTTTTTGCCTGGAAAATTTTAAAAATAAAAATATAAACTATAATTTTTTTTAAGAATTTCTGCCATGCAGTAATAGGGTAAAAACCACAGAGAGATATCAACTGTGATATAACTTCCCATTGCACAATATAATAGGTGCACCATTTTGGCTATATTTCCATACTTAAGGAGACATGTTAACTAACAATTTACAACAATCTTAAATATCATTTAAGTTACATGTAGTTTAAGATAGTTCTATTTCGCCCACGGAAGACCATCATTCATTAATAATATTGAAAACTGAAAAGCATAGGTGTTTCACATACATGTATTAATAGTGCCAAAAATAATTGAATTTGCACTGTGGATGTTGAATGTAAATCTAGACACTATTGGCTCCTCATCAATGTCACAATGTTGTAATTCTTCTGAATTGTCCGGATGAAACCAGTGTAAAAACAACTTGTTTGACAGGTTTTATATAAAACTTAAAAACAAATGTATAACGAATATAGCGACTATCCAAAGGCCGTTCGCTATTCTTAGCTTCAATCTCAGAGTAGCGCTGTTCAGCGGCGTTGACAGACACAAGATACATAAGTACTGGAGGTGTATGTTGGGACAGGCGAGAGACATACACACAGAACCCATGAAAAAAGTTGAAATCAATACCAAAGCAGAGGCCACTCTGATTCCTTTAGAACATTTAACGAGTGTGTAGAAGCAGCGAGCGAGTGGGATACTGCGGGTAGAGGGCAACTCAACTCAGATGTTAAGATACAATTGTATCTGCAGTATCGTCTTCATCATTATCATCATCGATATTATGATTATTTTTTGTTATATTTGTCGCAACTTTGGAATGGGAATGGGAATGGCTTACACACAGACAAAGTAGGAGCCTAGCAGGCTGTCAGTCTGTCTGCCTGTCTGTCTGATTGCCTGCCAGTCTTTCCTTTTGATCTTTTGTCTTTTGTCTTTTGTCTTTTGCAATTACAATTATATTTTATTTGCACGAGTTGGCGCAAGAGACACGTCTGACACAATATCTATCTCGTCTCTTTTTGTTGTCTCTCTAATAACCCTTTTGAAAATCAATTATGCGACTGCGGTCATAACCATGACAGCAGCATCTCCCGTCGCCATAATATTATGTCAATAATTTATTTAGTTTTATTCATGTCCGTCCTGGACACGTACACAGTCTGTACACATGTTCTAGCAGGAGCTATACATACATTTGAAACGACATCCACTCTCCAGATTGAACCGCATAGATTTCTATGCGAAGCGTTCGATGCATTCTACAGATACTTTGATGCAATTTGTATTGACTTATGACCAGTTATGTCTTTAATCACATATGTTATTTGTTATTATTCAATTGGCTAATTATATTTGTTCATGTAAGCATTTCCTGTCAATGCCTAAAATATTTTATACTTATTAATAATTTCAAGCTAGGTCAAGTTAAGCACATAACGACTAAATCACATTTATAAATTGCGAAATATTTCTTATTTATTAAAATATTTATTAAATTTTCTTTTAAATATCCCCTTAGTATGAATACCGTATCATATATAGTGGGCGAGATCTAGGTGCTCAAACAAATAGACAACCGGCAAATAAACCAACATGGCTCGACATGGTTCTTATAGGTTCTGTCACGCCTCTTTCTGTAGTTGCACACATTTATTGCACAAAGTTAATAGAACTATGTTTTTAAAATAGTGTGAATTAATATAAATTGATGCTATCATCTTGAATATTTGTTATTTTTTCGCTCAGTGTAGCAGCTGACATAAATTCTAGAGCTACAACTGTGCGTTATACATATAAATTCATAAATTTCGTGCACATAACAATACAATTTCTCACATGAGTAGCAAGTAAGTGTGTGTGTGTATGTGTGTATAAGAATGAATAGCGAAATGTGAGTGTGAGTGAAAACAATGTGAATGCAGTGTGAGAGTAAGTGTGAGTGTGAGTGGATAGGTGTATCACTAACCAGGCAAAGAAATTCTTCAAGTACCTTTGTGAATGCTTTACGGGCCCTCTCCAAGGGTTGAGCTGGAGGCAGAATATGCGGCGAGTGGCACACAAACAAAGTATGCGAACATTACTCTTATTTCTCCCTGTGTCATATGCTTAACCCTACCGCTCTTTGCATTTCTCTGCTGTGCAATTTTTCTCTAGCGCATGTTGCCTTTTTATGCTCTGGCTGTTGCTCTATTGCATACTTTGGAGCAATAATTGCTGGCATTTTGTGCAACAAAATTGTTTGCAGTTGCTGCTTAAATTTATGTGACAGAGAGCTGAGAGTATGACTTCCAGAACGTTGGTACGTCGCAGGAAACTATATATAATTTATTGGGGTAATCATCAGGAAAATATTGTTATTTTGATGGATATGAAATAGAAATAGCAATTAGATGTAATCCCAAAAAATATATTCAAGTGACCTCAACTGGCATACATACGATGGATACATAAAATTGCATTGTCCAAGCTCTTGATACCCCACCTCTGGGTTCACCGCAACAGAGCATCATATTCCATCGGACGTAGCACTGTAGCACTATTATTCTAGCGTCTAACAAAACCAGTTTCTTCTCCACCAGAGTCATTCCCCTTTTTGAACTCTTCTGTATCTCTGTGTCTCTCCGCTCTTTCGCTCTTTCGCTCGATGTGGTGTCCAGTATGTGCCTGCCTGTCTATAAGCTTCAATATCCATAAATGTCCAATTGTTGGCGTTGTTGTTGTGTTATGTCGTCCGTCCATGGCTTTGTCTCTTTCTTTCATATGTTCTCGTTTGCTTTCTCGTTTTGCTTTGCTGTCTGCCCTGCCGTTTGGTTTCTTGTTTTGTTGTCCAGTTTTGTGAGCTTGAGATGCCGTTTTTAGTCTTGAGGCTGGAAGACTTTTATCGGTTTCTACTTAAGTGATTGTCAGTCAGTCACTGGCTGCCAGACCACCTCCGTCTTATACCATTTTCGTTGTTGTCTTGCCGACGTCCGGATTTTTCCTGGTGCCGGTGCTGCTGCCGCTATTGGCAGTAATTTATTTAAAGCCTTGTATGATATCGCCTAGTATCCACTTTGGCCTGCTTGATTAAAACGTTGACCTGCTTGGGGATTCTTGGCATTGGAAAAGGGAATACTGCTCTGATAAGGTAATGCAGCATGCACTTTGTCTTATACAATTGATAAGCAGTGGAAAAGATAGCGAGAGAAAGGGGAGAGATCTTTTTCCTTGCAGTACGTATAGTATACCCACAGTTTGTAGAAATGAACACGAAAATATGTCGAAGGAAGCGCTCTCTAGGTGTATAGGTCGCCAAAGAGCCGATGAGCAGTTTAATTAGGTTTCAGCCAAGTGTGATAAAGAGCTCTTGATGCTTTCGTCAAGCGAACGCTGAAATTGTGGAAGCGTATGAAGTACGGTAAAACTGCAAGAATTTGTCAAGTGCCAAAACACATACCCATGCATATGTACACACAACACACGGTCACACACACACAGCGATATAAAGCCCTCTTAAAAATAAGCAATACCAACAAACAAGCACCCAACGTTACTGAACCACTTGAAGTTTCTCCTAGCATACGACCCATGCAACTCGGCTAGCACTATTATGCGCATTTCTATGACCTACTGAAGAAAGGGTATAAGACAAATCATATGACACTGTTGAAGGAATTCGAGAGTTGAGGCTAACTTTGTAATAAATCTTTTGTTGATCATTAAATTATCCCTCCTAATAGTATTTGGAAAGACATAGTAGATCCACAAATCGTAGAATTGATATACATATAGTGATATATTCACGTCACCCTAAGTGTTCTATGTGTTCTGAACAACCTTGAAGGCTTATTGCAGGGTTACTTAGAGTCATCGCGTACTCGCATATTGATAATCGATGAAAACAATTGACGGATACTCTTATCGATACATATAAAACATAAAATAATCATATGTAATTAAAAAAATTTGGTTAATTATATAATATCAATCAATGTTCATAATTTTCGCCTCTAGTAAGTCTTCAGTTGAAAAAGAAACAAAGAATCCGCTTTTATTAACTTTCATATTTCATTTAAAATCGTGAATGAACTTTGTCCCTATCATTCGATAGACTCAAGTGGTGTAAAACTTCGTTAGTATAAATATATCAATGTCCGTTCGAGTAGGCAAGAGTATTGAATTCTTCGGTGTAGATTGACTGGCTGTTTTCATATTTCATACAAACCTTTCATCGTTGTGTGGAGCTTTTTGTGAGTTCTCTCTTTACGTTTTCACGTTATTTTTTTATTTATATAATTTTATTTAATTTTCTTGCCTCTGTGAGGTCCTTTTCATAGTCAGGCTGTGTGTGTGTGTGTGAGTGTGCGTTAATTCTATTGAAATGCTGTCAAGCTCGCAAACCGAAACCAACGCATAAAACACCCACTTCAAGTGAGTGTGTGTGTGTGTGAGTGTGTGAATGCATGAGAGTGTGGGAGTGTGTGTGCTCTCGTGTGTTTACATGCCTGTAAATACACATACGCATTCACATGAAGAGGCCACAAAAAGGTTCCCAGCGCTAAAAATGAGCAAAAATTAGATGGGGAAACACATGCGTACTAGTTTTCCAAATTAGTTTTAGCATGTTTTTTTTTTTTTGCTCTTCTCTTTTTTTGCTTTTTTGCGCTTTGTTGCTAGCCAAACACAAAACAGAGAGAAGAAAATTTTAATACACACACATAGTATTTACATGCAAGCTTGTATATACATATGTATATACATATGTATATTTGTATTCCTATGTTTATATGTACATCTTTATGCACATGTGTTCATGCATGTGTGGCTCGCTCAAGCAAATGGCAGCAGAAAACCACCAGCAGCAGCAGCAGCAGCACTCGACTTGAAATTCTTTTTACCACATTTGGCAAATTAGAATTTACGCTTCTTTGTTGTGCTAGTTTGACTTTGAGGATGTGTGAGTGTGCGTGTATCTGTGTGTTTGTGGTTGACTTTTTTTTTACCATTTACCCATTGCTATTTCCACCAGTTGGTTAGTTAGTTATGCAAAATATATTTTGATTAATTTAATTACAGTTTTAGTATCAGCTCGCATACGCATGCTCTCATATGCAGTAATTTTGAACTGATTATAGCATTCGTTTTAATGGCTCCATCTATAAATAATACATTCACAAAGCATTTTGAGAACTTTTCACATTTACACTTTGCACATTAAGTTTCATTTGTGCTAGTTTTAGATACGAAACTTGTACTTGGGTTAATGCAACTACCACAAATCTGTATAAAGACTTCTCTATACATAAACACATATACATTCTGATAGGGTATATGACATATTATATTCTTTTAGCTCAATTAGTCTCTGAGATCTAGGATGTCATACAGAAGACAGGTAGATCGACATATAGATCAACATGTAGATTGTCATATTGAGCAATATTTGTAGTAGATACACATACATATGGGCGTTGAACTATCTCTATAGATCATATTGTGATCTATAGGCAGTGAGCTTAGATCAATTGTGGAACTCTAACTAAATAGGTTAATCAAATATATATATTTGAGCCGAGAGGCAGGCCGCTAAGAGCTATGGTAACTAGCTTCCTTAGCATTGTTGTACGACTTTGAAAGGGCCTTCATCTCCATCGTTAGTTTTGTTTTATGACGGTTCTATGTTGTAGGTCTTTTTCGGATTTTGTTTTTCGCTTTTGGTCTGTTTCCTTCGATGAACCTTTTAGTCAGAGTTCGCTTTGCACAGCCGTTAAATTTTTGTGGCTGGAACTTTTTGAGAGCTGAACAAAAAACTAAATTAGTAAATTATAAGCCGCTCGAAATTAATTGCAAAAAAATATTTACACACACGCTCGCAGCACTTGAAACTTGGTGCAGCATCAAGAGCTGAGACAGAGGCAGAGGCACAGGCACAGGCAGAGGCCGAAACAGAGATAGGGGCAGAGAAAGAGACAGAGAAAGAGGCATAAGCGAAAGCAGCAGCTGCCAAAATGGAGTTTAAAAATTCTTTCACATACATACAATGTCGTCAAGGGAAGAGGCGAAGAGCGGGAGAAAGTGCAGCCAACTGCATGGAAAGTAAAGCAAAGTAGTTGTGGGTGGCATTACCCAAGTGATGGGCGGACCACTTGTGTGGGTTTGGGAAGGGTCTGGCTTGCTGTGGTTGGTGGTTGGTGGTGCAGATAGTTTGTTGTATTTACAGCGCAAACCACTTGAAAAAATATTTTTTAATTAAATTACAAAATTGCTAAAGAGTTAGCTGCTTTCGGTTGTTGATGCTGGGGCTGTCAGGCTTCCCCATCCCCCCCATCAGTGCGAGTGGCAAATGCAAAAACCCAACTTGTATAATGTAAATAAAAGAACAGAGAGAGAGAGAGAGAGAGAGAGAGAGAGAGAGAGAGAAAGTGAGAGAGAGAGAGAATGAGAGAGCGAGAAGGTTGAGTTGAAAAACTAATATATGGTCAGTTCGTAGAACCAAGCAAAAGTTTTTTAATTGAGTTGATGATCTGCAGATGGAACTTTTTTCGATAAAAAGTAATCACTTGAAACAAGCCATATAAGAAGCGCCTGTACTTAGTCGTACTCCCTCTCTCCCTGCACACCGTCTCTCCGTGTACTTGAGTACATCATCAGACTATGAACTCGAGATGCTGACTGCGGCTGCGGCTGTGTCATTGCTGATGGCTTTGCATTTTTTATGCTTTTCCGCTGCAACTTAGTCTAAATATTATTTGGTCTGGCAACTGTGAATAGCTGGAATCACCAACTCTACCACTTCCATTTCCACTTGCCACCTCACTTACCACCTCCGGCCAGCATCTGTGCGTCAAATGTTTATTTTAATAAGCTCTTTTGCGTTTTGCGTTTTGGCGTTCGCCGTGTTGCTCCACAAAATTCAAATAAACCCAACAGAAGTCGAGCTTTTTCTGCTTGCTTAGTACTTACTCTTTACAGAGTACCTCCGCACTTAATACACCCCTTTGTACCTTCAGTTTCTGTCTCAGTCTCTGGATATTTGCTGCAGTTTTTAAGTGTTTCGCCTGCCCGTTGTCGACTTTTGTCGTTTTCAACTCCTTTCTCCGTACTCCTTTCTTCCTGACTGCCGCCATTTTCACAGTGCGCACCTCCGGAAAATGTAGGTGAATGCACCGCGCCGCAGGAGGCAAACCGCTACTGCTGCAGGCAAAAATTATGTTGGAGCTGATGGAGGGGGCGCGCGGTGAGCAGTCGCTTTTTTTGTGCCAGCTGCGCCATTTTCCTTTATTATTTGTAACCAGTATTTCAATAGGGCCGTTGACTTTTCAACGCCACCGTTAATATTTAAGCAAACGTAAGTGGGACTAACTGGAAAGCCATACATCCAAACTCTACAAGATGAACTGAGAATTGATTCAAACTGTTTTATGTATACATAGTACGTATATCAAAGAAGACAAGAAATCAATATTATATATTCATTATGCGATTCAATTGCTTCAGGCTGGAACCTATCAAATTGTAATTGACAGAAGAAGAATACGGCCTTTATTTATGCCTTGGAAGCGGTCATTTATGTGATTTGCATTTCTAATCTCTGCGTTGACAATGAACTTACAAATCATTGGGTTATTTCGATTATGAATTAATTTTAAATAATTTATTCAAAAAGATTACTAATCACATTTGATCTGTACACTGGAAACGTGACTTAGAGCTAAATACTATTGAAATAACATTCACAAGAATTATATCATATGATCAAGATAATCTGCAGTATAGTATTATATGGATGAATGAATTATTATATTCGGAATAACTTCAAAGATTTACCAAAACGTGTACTACGTGGATAGATTCAGGATAAACTCAGCACGGAGTTTTATTTTGTTGCAATTTAAGATATTATGGCTCGATGCATTGATACAGTTCCAGAATATCAATGGGTGTTTACATCATGTTCTACCGCAATGAGTGTTGAGTGAGTCTACCCTCTTTATACTTTTATTAAAGTTTCCCAACGAAAATAGTTGCTTTTGTTCAGTTCTTGCAGTTATTGTTAGGTTTATATGTGTGCAGTGTGCCACATGCAATTTGTTTATAAATATTTTATGTTTCGAGGCAAACAATGCGTCTGTGAATACAAAAAAGAAACATCAACAACTAAAATAAAACAACGCGAGGCATTTCCGCCTTTACGACCAACTCTCTTTTTCTCACTTTGTCTCCGTCTATTCACACACATATACGTACACCATATAGTGTCTACTATAGAACTACAGAGACTTCCGCGTGCTGTGCTCCAACTGCAGTTACTGCACTTAGTGAACGAAGTGGCTGACGACCCAGTAGCAGTATCAGTACTAGTATCAATCGCTATGCCAAACCCAATCTCAGTTTTTGTTTCCGTATGTCATTGCTCGTCTTGTTTTATTTATTGAGGTCTTTTGCGGTCTCCGTTCTCGGTTGGCTTCATTGAAGAGATGGTTTACCATATACCATACTATGGGTCATAGAGGGATTCTGTTTTCTGCTTTTAAGAGGGATAACTTGAAGCTACAAGATTTTGTAATTTTCCATCTGCCGACATATGTAGTTCATTAGTTCCTATGCCTATGGAGTGTGTGTATGTGTATTTTTTGCATATGAATCGTACACAATATTTGAATTAGTGCTGTCAAATCTTTGTGTCATACATTACGTCTCAAACAGTGACACGCAGACCCGGGAGCATCAAATAGGGCGACTGGGGGTAAGAGAGAGTGGAAGAGCAGGTCATGTGCCACTCAATCAAAGCATTTGCCGAGAATAGCTATATAAAAACAATCGTACCATGTTGTTGCCTAGTTCTGAAGATGATGGAGATGATGATGTTGTGGATGAAGATGATGTATCTGGCACAGTTGCTGCTGTTGTTGTTAGTTTTGCCAAAATGCCAAGCCAATTGCCACTGGTCTATGCCGGGCACGAGCATTGATTGATTAGCGAACTACACATAGAGAAAATTGGAAAACAAAAGAGGCAATGCTAATGCGTGGAATGAAATTCTGACCATGTAATATTCATAAGGGTTGCCAGACGAAAGATTCGAACGAATGTTCGACCGAACGATAGAGTGACAGTGCGTGCCGCGGCTCATTAATATTTAGCTGGACAACCTACCGCCAATTTCTGTACCATAATTAAAAGTGACTTTTCCAGGCAACCAGACCCATCCCTTTCTCTCTCTCTCTCTCTC
>JBANCZ010003621.1:0-12090 GCA_037040025.1 Sphaerogastrella javana | reverse complement strand
ACATTTGCCGGTGCTTTACGCTCTCGTTCATGCTCCTGCTCTCTCACTCTCTGTGAATGGCGCTCTCACTGTGAATGGCTTGACGTCTGCGTGCTAGGATCTAAGAGTGCGCCACAAACAGTCTGGCAACGCCGCACGCACAAATCATAACAAAGCCTCTGCATGGCGAACAACAGTTGTTGGAACTTGAATCAGTTGAGTGTTGGCAGTGAATGCGAGCACGACTTGAGCTGGGATGTGCGTTGTTTCATTTTCATAGTGAGTTTACGTGATTTAACGGCTATAAAACTGTTATGTTGTAAGTGTATACGTGCGTGTATGCGTGCGTACTAGCGTGTGTGTGTGTGTATGAGTATTCTTATCTTAACAATCGCGTGACTTATGCCGGCATTTAGCTTCTGTTCGGCTAGAGTGTAAACTATAATAAAACGTGTATTTAGGCATAAACTTGTCTTGGTTTATTGCGAATTTGGCCAACATGCAACATTGTACACAACATAGTACACATACTTTCGTTCGATTTATATATGCTTGTATCAACAGGCAACAACAATAACAATTATAATAATAATCAGACCTAGTTCCTAGTGCAATTTGAATAACTTAACTTGTGCAATTCCGCATTACCTATTTGATGGTATGCACAGCTATAGTGGATCCACGGCAATCGATAAATTCGTGAGGCAAGTGTTTGTCGTAACCACTGGCTCAGTATGCCACAACCCCGCCAGATGAAACATTTACCCAACTTATATTGCTAAAAATTTCCTCAAGGAAGCAGCACAGGAATTTTATGAGTGGTGGCTCAGATCCACTCAGCCCCACTGCGCATACAATTTCCAAGTGCGATGCTGACTTAAGCAAATTCTTGCGTGTTTCCATACAAATAATAATACTTATGCTCATATACCATATATATGGTATATATATATATAAATATATATGTAAATCTTGCCCTCTATATGTGTGCGTATGTGCGTGTGTGTGTGTGGCTTATTTTTGTAAACGTACAACATGTCAATGAACCCAGTTCCATTTTTGGGGACTTGGACCGTTCTACCATTTCTATAAACAGTCAGTGTTCTGGCTCTGGTTCTATCTCAGGGTTGCTCTGGCAGCTTCCTATTGGGGTTGGTTGGTCGTACGTTGTGAATTTGATATTGGCAGCATTGACATGTGTCCAACATCTGAACATCTTGCTCCATTGTTCATCAGGCATTGCCCTATGATGTATCTAGGCTAATTTAAATATGCAACCCAAGTAAATTGAGTTCTTAAGAGGCAATTCATGTTCTTGGAGCGTATAATGATGGCAATTCGAGGAATCCGTCATGTTCTTCATGATGATGTCATTTAATGCTCTGAAATGAACCTAATTTCAGATATGTCGCTATCGTATAAGCTTTATTCAATTTCCAATTATATTAACTTCATTATGAAGCACTTAACACATTTATCCTTGGTTTCAATAATTAAAAAGCACACAGCAAAAATTACCAATTAAATATTAATTTTCAACCGGTGTAAAAACTTTTCGATGCTCTGCATACATTTAATATTCATCACAATAGACCTGACCGAATGTTAGTGGGATCTTTATAAAAAAAAAAAAAAACATTAAATATGAATTTGGACAAAGCAATGCATTCGAATTCATAAAACTGTAAGCTGTTGAAATATTTAAAATAACAATGCCCAAACTATTCTAATAAATCGCACACAAACTGAAGATTTTGATGGTTGTTTATGGAAAGTATTTTTGATGATGATCTGTGGCCCAGTTGATGTACGTGCCAAGTTTTCGGAAACTGTATATAATATTTACTTGACAATATGAAATTGTATCTGTATTATGTGGGATATAAGGCGAACGTGCAACTGTTCATACATTTACATTCATCTCAGGAGGACATCCCAAAGAGTGACAACAATAATATGAATGGCACTTACTTGAGGCTCAACCATAAACAGGGAACTCTCATAAAACGTAGCTGTTTACGAGCACATTATGGTCTTTCCGCGTCGCGGTCAAAGATGCCTTTTAATGTGTTGTAAAACGCGCGAATTTGCAGGCCCGTTGGGGGCGTTTCGAGGTCCGACGAGGTCAACGCCAGCGAGTACATCAATGAGTTATGAATAAGTAACAATGATGTAAGTGAGTCGTGAATAAAGACATAAAGTGCTCCTTGCTTATAGAGAAGCCCCACTTATTGCTTATGCATTATTTTTGCACTGTTGTTGCATTTATTACGTATCCGTTATGTTGTACAGAATCTAGGCCAAGTCATATCTTATAGATTATATCAGTCTAATGACTATCATTTAAATATTGCTTCGCAAACTTTCAGAAAGGCAAAACTTTTCGCTTATCGCATTTCGCTTTTCGCATTTCTTTTGCCATTCCCAGTGTGTATTCAAATGATGAATGAATGCATTCAATATAGTTTGCTCAGTTTGGTGTTACTTTTTGATAAATTTATGCCAGATATATATATATATGTATATATATATATATATATATATATATATATTCATTAGGCGACCCAATGGAGTTGTCAGCCTGTCGAACCTGTCAGACCAAATGCAAATTTCCAATGCTGATTTGGCTCCCCCTTGCCTATTAGAAAGGGTTCATTACGCCTCGTTGGCTACAACTTTAACTGGCAGCTGCTGGCGCCAACAGCCGTTTAATTAGTTTTTCCGGCGAGAGCAACAGATTTTTACTCCCTGGTGTTAAAGTAAATATGTAAAAATACAAAAAAAAAAAAATCAAAAAAAAACTTTGGAAGCCGCCATTAATTAAGGGTCGCTTTTAATTTGAACAGACCGAATGATAAACAGCCAGAGAGTTGCTAGTGGGCAGTGTCGAGCGAAGAGGAAGAAGCGAAGAGCAAAGTGTGTAAAGAGCAAAATACAAACAACAACAAACAGCAGTAAGAGTGGGAGTAGAGCTATAGCAGTACAAGCTGCAGGGGTAGGGACCAACAGGATCTGGAAGCAGAACAGTCAGAGAATTGTGCCGTCATTTTGATTGATGTGCTGTCATTCGCCTGGGAGGGATTGAGGTGGAAGCGCAGCAATAGCAACAGCTAAATGGTCGAGTCCAATGGATTCGAGACGAGTCTTTATTTGCTGTTCGTATTTATACTTATATAGTATAGTATTTCTTATCGTGGGCGCGTAATCTTTGATTAATGAAGCATTCCATATTGATATCGTAAATAGTATTGAACTGTGCATATGCTCGATGGACAGACGAACATCAAATACATCAAATTCCATCAATTAATGCGTTTAGCTTTTGTTTATTCGAACAATAATGTTCACGGAATTACCGCACACTTAAGCTCCTATTTCCTACCAACCTTCCTCTCTTTCACTCTCCTTTTCTCTCTGTTTCTTTCTCTCTGTCACTATCTATTTAGGTGGAAAACCTCCTCTATTATTTATGTACTAATTGCACAGCATAACAACACTTTTAGTGTTTTCTTTTTTTTTTTGGTGCGGTGAATTATTAGGCAGATGGAAGCACCGAACCATTGTAATTGACCTAGTATTATGGAAGTTCTGAAAATCACGCGAATGTTAATTATGTAAAATCAATAGGCATACCACGGAATGGTACTGGATGGCCAAACAAGGGCTAAACACAGCCCATGAAGACCAAGTTCGACATATTGGACTGGAAATTTTTCGAGTGGGTGGTGTCGGTCCATTGATTTTTGGCAAGCAATGTGCCGTAAAACATGACGGTGTATAAGGTGTATCTATGTATGTGCGTGTCTGTGTATGCCATATTCGAATTGTGTATCAGGCTTAAAGCGATTTCACTTTAATCCAGCCAAGTTGAAAGTCTAGGCATCACAAAAATAATGTATATTTACTCACATACAAATCAAAAAATTCCACACAGTGCAAAAGGGAAAAGCAAATAGCAAAAAATACCTTCTCGGATTCGGGTTGAGCTCGGCAGCAGTAGAGAAAAAACTTTTAACAGTAGGGACGGTACCTTGCAGCGAGAACCGTGTGTTTAGTATTCTCTGTACATACTTTTATAATTTGTTGTACTATATAGTATTTTTATGATAGTATAGATATTTCTGCTGTAGTATAGTAAATGTTATCGATATCGACTTTAGGTATCGATAAAGGACTGATCACATTGGATCATCGGTAGCCGAAGATGGAGGTCTATGGGGACTGTGAGCCTCCTTCTGTCTGTTTCAAACATTTCTAATTTGCACAAAGTGAATAAACCCCGATTTATTTTAAAAATAGGGTCTCAAAAAGGAAATGAAATGTATTTTGGCTTGAAAACGCAAACTCAAACGAAAGCGAACAGTTGAACAGGTAAAAGCACACGGCATCATCATCATCATCATCCTTTGTCGAAAAGGCCATCAATGGATGGATATCTGAGAGATGAGACCCGGGCGGTGGCTGTGTCAATGGGTCTCAGTAACGGACCGAAGCAAGACTCAAGTGAAATTCCTTTCACTTTTGCTTTTGCTTTTGTAGTGCGTTCATTCGCACCCAAATCTGTGTGGGTGTGCATGAGTGAGTGTACAAATGTGTGTATCTGTGTGTGTATGTGTGTGTGATGAGTTAAACTTCGAGTTCACTGGGATTTTCGTTGTTGTGTTTGTTCTTGTTGATGTTGTACCTGCAGATGAAATCTGTTTTATGTTCTACTGAATGCATAAATTCGCTTTATGAGTCTTGGGGGGATTACTTACAGCTTCACACCTGAGTTACAATATTTGAAACATTGCGCGCTAAAGGATTTGCATGTAGTCAGCTCTAATGCTCACCTGTATATACACTTAAAAAAAAATAACACACATTTAATGGCTACTACAATATTCAACTGATAAACGAGAGTAAAGTGTAAAGAGTAGCGCAAATCATACGCTCTGTTGCTCGGCGTTTCTCCCAGTGCAAATACACTCAAGCAAATATCCGTGTGTCATAAATACAAACAGGTATATATAGAGACGATATGGTTGTTTCCTTTAAAAAAAAAAAGGGAGGTGACTGTAAGCCTTGGTGTCCCCCGGGGCATTTACTATTTAAATTCGCTTTGACAAAAATGCAAATGAAGCATATCTTTCTACCTTGGACAACATGGAGGCCTGCTGCTGTTGCCGCTGTTGCTGTGTATGCTGGTTGCTGTGGATGCTTCAGTTGTTTACCTGTTTATTAGTTTACCACAACTGTAACAGCAACTTGTTACGCCCATTCGCAGCTGGCAGGACATGCTCCGGAAACGGATGCGGATGCAGAATGTGAATTGCGAATACGAATGCGGTTAAAGGCTGCGGTTATGGCTACGGCTATGGCTACGGCAACGGCTACGACCACAACTTCGCTTTGACTGCGGCTGTTATGCTAACCAGACAGCATCTGGCCAGGTCCCCATTGGCCAGCCGGAAGCCTTAAGACGTAGCAAAGTTGCGGAAACTGCAACTCACGTAACTCAATAAAAGATTTGTAATTTAAATAACAGCAGTCAGCATCAACAGTCAGGCGAACGGATGGATGGCTGGCAAACAAGCAGCACAGCAAATCAACTGTCCACAAAACTCAACCACAGCCATGCCAGTTAACAACTCAAGGTGACACTTGGCCCCAGCGTCAGAGGCGGAGACCCCCCGAGCTTCGCTCATCTCCTGACCAAAGACTGCTCCTGCTGTTGCTCGTTGCTTAAGCAATCACATTAAGCAAGTGTTGCTATGTGTAGATTTTGTTGTTGTTTTTGTTGCTCCTGTTACTGTTGCTGTTATTACTGTTGATGCTGCTGTTGCTGCTGCTGTTGCCTGTCTTTTGGTGTTACTCTGTCATTTTCATAAAATATTTAAATGCAAAAAATGAGCAATAAGACACAGAGCAATGTGCAAATGCTGTCTGCCTCTCTGCCCGTCTGTCTGCCTCTCTGCCCGTCTGTCTGTCTGTCTGTCTGCCTGCCTGTCTCTCTGTCTATTTGTGCCTCAATCTCGCACTCTTGCTTTGTATGTGTGTGTGTGCGTTTTAAATGTGTGTGTTTGTTGGACATAATGAAGCAACTGAAACTCTGCAGCTGCCGTCTACCACAGTCTTCCGTCTGCCGTCCGACGTCCCATTGCCGCTGGACACTTTGTTTCCGCGCCATTTCGTCGCCAAAGTCACCTCCCCCGAGAGATGCTTTCAGCTAATGTTCGTTTATTTTATTTTTTTTTTGTTATTCTTTATTTGTTATTTGTTGCTTGTGCATTTAAACGCCATTACAGCTGAAATTGCCAAGTCTGTAAGTTAGTTTGGTGTTGTGAACGGGACAGACAGACGCAGGCAGAATATCAGAATGAATGGAAAATGACCAAAAAAAAAAAATAGACACAAAAAGTCCCATATACATTACTAAGTAGACCTTAAGTAATTCCTATATATTATACGAATTTCTAAAATTTATGTAATAATTTTTAAATATACAAATTTCTATTCAATTTGAATTCATTTTGTACATATTTAATTATTTGCCTAGGCCAAAAATATATTTTGACACTTGAAACTCGAATGAATGTTATTCAAGCTGATTTGATATGTATATATTGACACATGGTAGATGCATTGGCCATTGGCATACTTCCATAAAGTTATTATATTTCATTTAATAAAAATGTCTACAAAAAGACCATAAAGAGAAATGAAATATTTAAAAAAAAAGCGAAAGAATGAAAATCAAAGAATTATTACCATATACCACATATGTATTTCAATAACTGTAAACATAAAATGTATATATATACATATATCTGTACGTCATGCATATGTCGGCGACAGATTGCCAAGGTATTAACAATAAAGGAAGGAGAAAAAAAATTGATATGTTTGCAATAATATAAATTTGCTATTGGAGCATTGATGGATAACTGAAAGGATGGCCCAACCGAAGGATGTGGACTGTAGACTTTAGACTGTGGACTGTGGACTGTGGACTGTGCACTGTGGCAAATGACAGTGGCAACAAACCCATTATAAAGCATACCTCAGCCTGACAAACCTGTGCCCATCAATCATAAAAGAAATTGCGTTCAGGATTTGCGGCTGCCACTGACATTGATGGAAAATTTGACATAAAAAAAATATAACTGGAATACAAATCCACCACAAACAATCACAACAACACCAACACCAAGCACACCTATTAGTGTCCAAGTGTCTAAATATATATAATGGCTATATCTTTCAAGTGTTTAAATTACAATTTCAACAAGATGAGGCAGGATGGAACAAGGACTTGTTATTATTGAGCATTTTATATGCTATTGCTTTTTTTTTTTTAATTTGATTCGATTTGATTGATCAATCAACCGGTGAGATCTATTGTGAATACAATAAATTATGTGGTTAACAAATGAGTGTTTCATCATGATGATGCCAGCGCTTCGAGGCATCTTTTCTCCGAGAGTGTCGAGTGTTGTCGTGTACTAAGTTGTTGGTGTTCGTTTAGTGTATTAGTGATTCCATTTCTCTAAAAGTTTAACAGCCGATTCCACATCTCCGAAGGACATTAGCAGTGCACAAATATTGCGCCTGCGATCGTTGTGGCCCAAGGTCGCAAGTTGCACCAGTTCCGACTGAAAATGTTGTTCCCAGCGGCTGTCATTGCTGGACATAAAGTCGAATAGATTGAGAGATGCTGCTGGTGCAGATAATGGTGGTGGGGCAGTAATGCGAACAGCTTGGTCTGCGGCTGCCTTGCGTTGTTGCACCTCACGGTAGGTGCTGTCCGCCAGCTTGTTGAGAGCTTTCGCCTCCTCTATGGACTTGTCAATGTCGCCCTGTTCCAGCAATTGCATCATACGCTCACATTTCCACTTCATGACAGTGATCATGCGATGTGCAGTCGATGCAAAATCATCGGCGGCTGCTCGTACAGGACGTGGTCGAAACGGATTCAGCCGAATGATATGCCTGTCACCCCGACCGTTGTTAGGGGATCGTAGAGTCCATGGATTCGGCAATGGCAAATTGTTTTCACGTCCACGCTGAGGATTGTCGTAGCGAGTGCAGCGTCGGCATTTGATGTTCTTATAAGTTGAGGCCACGGTCTCCTCGTGTGCCGCACGCAAATGATAATTGAAACGGCTTAGCATGCTGTAGCCGCCGGGCATCCACTCCATGCGCTTGATGTTAATGTCACGCTTGCGGCACAATTCCTGCAATTTGGCCGGATTGAAGATGGTTGTGATAACCTCACGCAAATTGCCATCACTGGCCATGAAATGACGTAGCGAGGGGTTCTCATCCAACAATGCCTTGAAGCGTGGAATACGTAGCAGCATGTCCCGCAATGGTTCCGGATCCTCCAGCAGCGGCTTGCACAGCGCTATGTTTCGTAATAAACGCTTACGGGCGCGCGGCAAATCCTCAGAAGAGGAGCGCGCCTGAGGTCCCAGTTCACCCTCTGCAGTAGATGTTAGGCGACGCGTAAATTGGCGGAACACGACATGCACAGTCACGCCCGATATGATGCCATGGCGATCAATAGTTCCAATATCGAGCAGCACCTGTCCACCAAATACCAACACAATAAAATCTATGGCCTGTTCGAATTTAACGGCCACCAAAGCGCGCAGATTACAGATGAGCTCATTCTGGCGCAACGACACAATGGCCGAATTGCCCGGCGACTTCGCAGTTATATCGATACTTTTCACACATTTGGCCATGATCGAAGTTTTAAGGCGCGACAGAATTAACAAATTTCTTAACTTATGTATGTGAAAAAAATTGTATAAAAACCGAAGGCTGCAAAAAAAAAAGGTATTCGCTTTTGTATTTTTTATTTATTTTTTTTTGGAAGATATCACTAAGCTAGACTAGTGTTCGATCTAAAAAAAATTAAGCAATTCTTTTGACTTTTAATTTCAATAGTATTGTTGACAGTGACAGCTTTCGAACTCTAAGCTGATTATAAAAATTTGCCCACAATCTCAGTGTGACCTGATCGACAAAATGATTAGCCAAGTTGCTGGTATTTGTCCAATCGTTGTGAATATTTTATGAAATGGGTATGGTCACACTTGAACGTAAAATTACAAATTTGCGATAACAACAAATCAAAAATATTGAAAAAAATGTTAAATGTCAAATATGTCTAACATTTCATCTGTGTAATTCGAAACTTTGCTCTTTTACTCTTAGGCACAGCGCAATGGCTTATCAAAATACACACACACACAACTCTAGCTGAATTAACTAAAGCAACAACAACAACAACAACAATGAACAGCAACTAAGCTAGTCGACAAAAAGACGTCAATCAACATTCTGCAGTGCTCAGGTCAGAACACGACAGCAAATCAATTGAATTCAATCAAATTGCCACAAACGACACTCACACAAAAAGCGGCAGGCATAGACAGACTCGACCAAAGGAACGGAAACGACGGCAAACGTGTAGAACTACACCACAAACAACAACAAAAAAAGAAGAAAAACAAAAACCAATTACAACAACAACAAACACGAGTAAATAGCCAATAAAGTCGACCACAAGCCGGCACATTAATGTAGCTACAAAATGGGCGCCAACTCGTCGAGCAGATCCGACACAAGTCTGCTGCAGGACGATGATGGTAAGTTGCTCGGGAGATAAATGGCTCTGTTAAATACCAGGGATGTACAACATGATGGCGCCATCTTCTATGGTTGCCCTGAATTTATTATAGATTACATAATTGCTTTCAATTAATTTTTCTCTATTAAAAAAAATATCTATATATATATAAATGTTAAAAATTAAATTAATTTATGAATCCATTAGAGTTCTGGCAAATATAAATAAATAAAATCTATTGAAATCGATTATTGCAAATTAATCGATTATTAATCCTTGACAATTGCAGCAACGAACGTCATTTAGATTTATTTAGGGTTTTCAATTAGTTACCGCTCAACCTGAAACAAAACACAAATAATAAAACAGCTTGTCAGCCATGGAACGTCTGGATGAGATCTGCCTGGAGCAGATATTGTCCTATCTATCATTGCCCGATCAACTATCCTTTTCACAGTGCAACAGCCGCTGTTACGGCCTGCTGGGCAGCTTATGGAGACGATATTTAACAAGTATAGAGCTAGATTTACTGGATGTTCCCTTGCGCACAACAGACTTCAAATATATACTGTCCAACATCTGGCCGAAAGTACGTGAATTGAAGCTCTATAACTTGGATAAAGATAAATTCAATGTGTTGCTCAGTTTCGAATTTCCAAAGATCCAAACGTTATGGGTTGTCATGCTACCACCCTCGTTTATCGACCGCAAAGATGTAAATCAACTAAGGCAATTGTTTAACGACTCCATTGAAGAACCCCCATACGATGCTAAGACGTTCATGCGAGGCTTGTAAAATGTTTTCTTAATAGATCAATAAATGGTTGAGCATTTTATTTAAAACAATGCATATTTTTATTTTTAAAAATATAAAAGAAAATATATTTAAATAAAAATAAAAAAATCAACAAAAACAAAGAGAGTAGACAGAGTAGAGTAAGGAGGATGTGAAACAAAAGTTTAAAGAATGTCCAAAGTACTCAAATCAGAAGTCAACAAATAATTTATAGTATTTTGTAGTTTATTCCAATTTTTATGTCGTGTATTATACAATAATAAATAAATAATGCCATTGAATATGTACAATATATAAATTGTATTATAATATTTGTATTTAATTTATTATTTTTGTTATTGATTTATTTTAAAATTTCAGTCAACTTTGACCATTTTCAAATACTCCGAGCCATTGGCAAAGGCAGCTTTGGTAAGGTAAGTGCCATTAAAGAGTTTAAGAGTTTCAAATTGGTTTTATTAAATCTTGTTAAATCTGAAATCCTTTAGGTGTGCATTGTACAGAAGCGTGATAGCGGTACGCTCTATGCCATGAAATATGTTAGCCGCTCTGTTTGTGAATCGCGTGGTGCTTTAGGCGGTGTGATCAAGGAGGTGGAGCTCTTATCCTCATTGGAGCATCCATTTCTTGTCAATTTATGGTTCTCGTTTCAAGGTGAGTGTACTCACACACACACACACACATATATGGAAATGTAGATGCTACCTGTGTGGGTGTGTGGTTGACTGTGTGTGTGGTTTTGCGGGGTTGGCTAAGAGGTAGCCGCCGCTTGCTGATTGGCAATCAAAATGCAAATGAACTATGTGCATTTCTTTTGATGCCAGACCATTCACTTGTGCCACTTGTATCCTATGCTTATTCTCGTTCTGTCTCTTCTTCGTTTTCGGTTGCTTCTTGTTGCTCTTTTATCTTTTATGTCTCACCTGCGTGCTTAACTTCAACAGATGAGGAAGATTTATTCATGGTGTGCGACCTGTTGACGGGCGGTGATTTAAGATACCATTTACAGAACCGAGTGAGTGTTTCAGCTTTTACTATTTTCTTTTTCCTTCGTTTTCTTTTTTTTGTGGAAATCGCGACAAATTTACAATTTCTCATTTCCTCTTACAATCCTGTATTTCACATTTATAATGTTGTTGCTCTTGCTCTAGGTGGAATTCTCAGAGAAGAGTGTGGCCTTATTAGTGTGCGAGCTGGGCAGTGCGCTGGAGTATCTGCAGACTCAACGGGTGATCCATAGGGACATCAAGCCAGATAATATTCTATTGGATGATGCCGGTAAATATACACACTCACGCACACAAACACATACATATATGAGTGGAACTTGACTACCAATTCCTTCAAGACATGGCCAAGTTGTTGGCTAAAAGCGTTCATAATTCATTTTTATATGCCCTAACCAAAATTCAAAATTTTATCGATTTCTATCCATATTCTCTAATATTTTTTGGCGTAAACAAACAAAACTTTGCAGACCCAAGTGAATACTAAATTAAACACGACAAAAATTATTCATACGTACTACATGTGCTCGTTCTGCCGTTTCACTCCCTGTCAGGCATTACCTTTGATATCCCAGACTCTCCTACTTATCTATGTACTTAAGTACTTATCGTATTTATATTAATCCGAATCTAAATTAATGCAAGCAAAATCATGAATATATATACATACACACACATTCATATGTGTA
>JBANCZ010003620.1:0-12097 GCA_037040025.1 Sphaerogastrella javana | reverse complement strand
AAGTAGAAGTACTATAGAAGTAGAAGTAGAAGTAGAAGTAGAAGTAGAAGTTGAAGTAGAAGTTGAAGTAGAAAAAGGTTTAGTAGAAGTAGAGGTAGACATACAAAAAGGTGAAGTAAAAGCTGAAGAATATTTTGAAAAGTGTAAGTTTGCACTCCAGCGAGTTGGCAGCCCCAGAGCTGCCCACTCACTTCAAGTAGCTGCTGTTCATATATTACAATGCTTGCTGTTGTCGCTGATGACGTTGTTGTTGTTGTTGTTGTTTCTGTTGATGTTGTTGCTGTTGCTGTTGTTCTTCCATTTGCTGTTGCTTTTATTGTTGCTTTTGTTTGCTGGGCCACTCTCCATTTGTGGGCTGTGGCTTTGGCTGCGGCTTGTTTACAACTCAACACAGGCAAAAGCAACAGCAACAGCAACAGCAACAACAACGACAACAACAACTGCAACATGAAGAACATGAATTACAACGTGTGGCATGTTACGTGTAACGTGCAACCTGCTGCTGCATATTTAAAGACGTCGACGACATGTTGCCTCAGTCAACAAAAGGTGGCAGAGCGTCTAAAGACGTCGCTGACGTTCGACCATTAGCAGGGCCATACGGAATGGCAATAGAATATCTTTGAGTTTGCCGTCTATGACTGACTCTGTATGTGTATGTATATGTGTATGTATGTGTGTGTGTGTGCACTGTGTGTGTGTGTGTTAGCAGACGCTATTAATTGTTGCTTACAGCAGCTGAGAAAATGCGTCCCTAAACTCAGACGGAAACAACTGTTTTCCATGAAATCTTCTGGGCGGGGGGGTGAAGAAGTTTGCCAAGGGGGCGGCTACTGTGTGTGTGTGTGTGTTTATAAGAAAGGGGGTGTTAGCTTTTGAGTGTGTTGCAGTTGCAGTTAAAACTTTTTGCCATCTAATAACTGAAAATCGTGACTTTATGTCGCACTTGAAAGCCACAAACTCCATAGCCAGGAATATGAGTGCCAACTAAAAGAAATACGAATACAATACAATGCAAACACACACTCACACTCACACTCGCACTCACAAATACACATGTATGTATATGTGTGTGTTTCTGTATGTGTGGCATATGGTTGTAGAAATAGTAAAGCATCTCTGGGCACTCATATTCTGTATATCTTGCAACCAAGTGCAGCACACTAGGCTTGAGTTGCAGCTGTCTGGCATTTGCAGGGTATTTCAAGGGGCAGGGGGGGCAGAGGGACAAGCATACACACGACTTTTCAGCTGGAACACGTTTTCCAGCGTGTCGCATTACAATTTCTAATATGAGTTCATTCAAACATCAAGAGCTTTGGCTCTAAGCAACAAAAGATACTCCAAAAGGATTGCAACACATTTTCACCTATGAAAATGAAAAACTATCTCAGGAGGAAAATTTGTATATGATGTTTTAATTTGAAGTGAAAATTTGGAAGTGTTTAGAATAATTTAGATTTTCGAGTGCAGACGCACAATTTATGCTCAAAAGTTATTTTAATTTAGCTTGAAATACGCTAAAGGTTAAATAAGTTCTTAATGTACAAAATTTAAAACGATTTAAGGGGGAAGATTTTAAAATTATAGAAAATTTTGAATGGTTTAGAATTGACGGGAATTTGCTATTTTACGCTTTTAATAAATATTAAATCTGAGCATATTACTCCAAAAATACTATTCTGCCCCAAAAATACTATTATGTTCGAAAAATACTAAACACAGGGTCCCTACTCTCGGGCCAGTCCCTACTGGTGAATATTTTTTCCTTTATCTTTATAGTTCCGCTTAATTGAATCTAGCAAATGAAGCTCTTTTATGAACAAGATTATAAAAACTTCTTTTTCAATAAGCAATTTCTTAGTTATTTCTAATGGCGAATTTCCTTTGCCAATTTGAAATTTATCTATATTTGTAGTTGCTGCTGCTGCTTAAAACCAGTTGAATTACTTAAGTTAATAATCTCCATTGAACTAATTAAATGCGGCATACAAATTGTTGCAAATGCACTCAATCTCCTCCATATCTCTGTCTCTGCATCTGCAATTTCCTTGCCGCAACCAGTTCTAATGAAAGTTGCAACAGGTTCTGTCTGCTTCCTGTGCCACAAATGTCTCATTTTTATCGTCAGTCTCTGTCTACTTCTCTCTTTTTTTCCTCTGTCTCTCTGTGTGTCTAGAGTAACAGTTTTGCCACTCCTTACAGGCATATCAACGGCACATAATTACGCTTATTATCAAGCATTCAACACCTACTCAAAACTCAAAACTTGGCTTGAAGCCAACACGACATCAAGTTCCCAGTTCTAAGTCCAACCAACTCTGACAAAGACCCACGAAATCTGCAATCAGTTTGCCTGCTCTTTTAGCTGGCTTTGTGGCACATAAATTACACTGCCGCCTGTTTGTGGCAAGGTGTTGTTGTTGTTGCTGTTGCAAGTTGATATTGCGCGCTTGTGGTAGCCAGCAAAATTGCTGTGGCATATTTATGAAAATTTCCAGCAGCAACAAAGACAAGATATATAGATATATGTGCAGCTAACTACTGAGAGCAGGTTCAAAAGGTTTTTGGGTTAAGATTAAGTGGAAATTCGCTGGAGGTGTAGTTAGTATAGAGCTGCTATCAATATAGTTGAAGTCAGTGGGGCTCAAGCAATGAAAAACAGTTAAGGCAGTGAAAGCCGGAAAATACCAAAAGGAATCATGTAAAAAATTTAACTGAAAATCATATAGATATCCAAAAAAAAATATATAATTGTATTTATTTTTTAAAAATATATTATTTAATTAAATCTTCGCAATTTTAAATTTCGTATATAATACAATATAAATAGTATAGATATATTTTGATAGATGTATGATTTATGATTTTAAGCCTTTACATAAAAGGTTTTTCAATAAGAGGTGTTATTTTAATATGCAAATAAAAATTGATTTTTTTATGATAAATGTTTGGATTTAAATTTTATTATAAAAAGAATAAATTCAATTAATTATGGTAAATAATATACCATAGAGAATTATATCCTTTTTATGAAATTACATCGTTTGAAATAACTTATCAATATAACACCTTCTTTTCGAAAGTATCGATGTTCGATATATGCTTTTAAACCAATATATATCGTATAAAAAAATATTTATTCTTAAATTTCATTTTCATTTATATAATATACATCCTATAGATAAACGTTTTTAAAATGTTTGTAAATAAAAACTTATAATTCATTAAAAATGTCTAACATTGGTTTTTCATTTAATTTTTTTTTGCAATTTTCATGAGCTTCTTTTCTTTGAAACAAACTTGAAACTTTTCACTGCTATCGCATGTCAATCTTGTTAGGAGTTAGCAAACCCAAAACAAACTCAAAACAAGCTCAAAGTTGGCTCAAGCAGCTGAAAACTGAAAACGGGCCAAAAGGGTGCCAGGACCCAGCCCCAAAACGCCGAAACTCAAAGTCAAACTGTGGCCCGTAGTTGTTGGCCATAAATGGCAATGGCAACATATGGCAATGCCAAAAACAGATCGTATATGGTAACTGACCATAAACCAAAAATGGTCAGTCAAGAGCCAGGTACTATATGGACATGCACTGCAAGAAACTGAAAGTAAATTCTTAAAAACACTGTAAATTGGAAGTAAATTCTTAAAATTTTGTAAATTAATTTTGCTCAATTTTCAACATAATATTTTTAAAAAATTTAATTACTAGCTAGTTAAAGATTTAAGTATAAATTTAGTTAATTTGTCTTAAATTTTTGATAATTGCTATTACATTTTTGTCAGTGTATTGGCGCTGTAGTCGGGCCTTAGAAGAAGTTGCAACGCTGAATGCCATGACAAATGCAACTCAAGTGACACATTGTGCAGCAACAAAGACAACAACAACAGAAGCAACAACAACAACAACAACAACAACTAGTGCTGCTACTACAACAATGTCAAATGCAGCAGCAAACAAACATTGCAACGCAAATGCAACTGACGGCCTGGCTCTAGAAGAGGAGCGGGGGCAGTTGCAAGTTTCATATTTATACAGCAAGCACAAAACGCTTTTGCCACGACGAGTTTCATAGTTGACTGCAGCTCCCCCTTTATACTCCGCCTCCATACGCCCCCAACTTGCTGCACGCCTTGCGGAAATGCTAAGTGCCATGGTTGCAACTGCCACATTTGCAACACGGTTAAAAAGCTGCGTGGGTAGCGACTGCACAGGCTTGCACAGGTGAATGCCATTGGCCAAGGAGGCAAAGCAAGCAAAGGAAGCAAGGAGGCAGGCAAAGGAGATGCATTCATCCAGTCGGGGCACTATTATGCTCGTGCGTCTGCAAAGGTCAAAGACATTTCCTTTAAACAAATGCGAAAATTTGCACAGTTACAAATCAAAACAACAGCAACAACTATAAAGAAAAACCTGCGTAATAAAGACACAAATTCAATTTGCACAGATGGCGTATGGAGCGCATGCTGTATGTGGCATGAGGCATGAGGTATGCGGCATGTAGCACGTTGCACGTTACACGTCGGCGCCCAGTGGCAACACATTTGACATGTGACACCTCAAAGATGCAAAGCTTCAGATACGCATACATTTCAAGCATAACAAGCTGCTGCTACAGTAGTCGCATCCGATACTCTTTTAGCGAGGGGCGCCACAAGAGTATCACGAACTAAACTAAATGGATGGGTTTAAAGTGTATCAAAGTTTATTTTTATAATTAAAAATTCTTACTAGAAAATAATAACAGAAATTGTTATTTATATTACATGAGAAATTGAAGCCCCAGCTATATGGTTTCCATTCCCTCTGATATCTAGAAATTTGTAAGTCAACAAATAACATAAACAAAAGCAATTTAATACATATAAATTCCGTGACAGCTGGTAACTTAAACAGAATTTAGCTGTAAGTGAGCTAAACATGAATTTAACAAATGTATCTGTTAATAAAATTAACACAAGCTCTATGAAAATTGAGTATTATATATAATTTTATAGAATGACAACTCGGAATATAATTTCTTCAATATATAAATAATAAATAACGATATAAACCTTAAAGAAAAATCTATGTAAAATAATGTCTATGGAATATAACGAGACAATCCAACTAATAGATAGATATTTTTATACATTTTTGCTTTGAAAGCATTTAAAAGAAATGTATCTTAAATATCTTTTCAGACTTTTCTATTCTATAAGATTAATTCTCTTGTTATCTTGTATTTTTAGCATCTATTCGAACAGCCCTCGCATGTTTGCATTGTCTGCCTGCCGCAAATACATCTTTCAACTTGTATCTGTATCTTTGAGCAGTTGCTGACAATCGACAGCCTAGCCGTAGCGTATAACAGCCAAGTTAACAGACAACTTTGGCTTTTAGCTCGACTTGCGACAGGATTTTGATGTGACGCGACAATAAAATGCAAATAAAATTCTATATGAAAAATAATTTGGGTACTTTTAAGCAGACTACGATTTGAGTTGAGTTTCAGTCTGCATTTGAATTTGAGTTTTGAATTCTTTGCGTATTTAATTTCAGTTGCTAAAAAAGTAAAAGCGAATAATGGGAGTTAGGACAGACGCCCACGCAGCAGCTGGCGTTGCTTCATTTGTCTGTTGACTCGGTCTGACAGCCACGTCGTCTGAGCGTTTTTTCTTCATTTAATACAATTGTTAAGTTTACTTCATTTTCATTCTTTTGCTGTTATACTGTTGGCTGCCTTATTAATGGCCAAGAGCAACAACAGCAACAGCAACAACAGCAACAACAGCAACAGCAACAACAGCAACAGCAACAACAGCAACAACAATGTTATGGCAGCCATAAGATACAAATGTATCTCTTGGCTTTGTCTGCTCGCAGCCCCCGTTTGAGTTTATGAGCGCGACTTATTAAAAGTTAGTGCCAGTCTCCTTTTTTATGTTTTTAATCAGCGAGCACAAAAAAAAGGCAACAAATGATATAATAATTTCATTAAAGTTGTATTTTTTTCTCACTTTTGAAAGCAGCTTAAATGGAATTCAATTTGCCGCTAGAAATAATTGCATACAAATTTGTAAATCTGTAAATAGTTTATGGTAATTTATTAATATTAAAATAAATTTATGCATAATATTTATGCAACTAAGCTGCAGGCTTAGTGAGGCTGTAAAAAGATTTTAACAGATGCAAAGTTAATTAAAAAGCTAAAAACGAAAGCGGAAAAGTGTTTAAGCCTTAAAAAACCCAAAGCTGACTTTGGGCATACAAATTACAATTATAAAATATTGAATATTAAAAATATAGTATTTTAAAAAATATATTTAAAACTGTTTAATAATTTAGCAAAGATGTAAAAGATTTAAGCTTAAACTCTAAAAAATGTTACATACTTCTCAAATATTTAAAAGGAACCTTAAACAGAATTAGTTAAACTTAAAGCAAATCTGTTATATTCAAATATTATATTTTTATTATGTTATTTAAAATTTTTTTGTAATAAATTCTATAGTATTTTGCAATTTTAAAAATATGTTTGAAAAAAATTCCAATAAATTTGAATTGTTGTAGTATGGGTAATAAAATGCTTGAAAGTCCATCAAATTGAATTGTGGCCATAAAAAGTGAATATGCGATTGCTGTGGCTTAATGAAGCGAATGCATCTATAAGCTACTTAGTTACGCTGTTTATGACTTATGACGATTGGCAGCTCGCGCAGATACAAATGTATCTTTTGTGGCCATGATATGCAAATTTATGAGCACGCTTGTCGTTCGTTGCATTGCAATCGCATCGTAAAACTGTTGTAAAATTATTTTATATCTCTCTTTTTTTTATTTCTGTGTTGTTTTTTTTTTATGCAACTCGTTCGTTTAGGTTGTTTTTTTTTTGCAATACAATGTAAAGAAAAGGGCTTGGCGGCAACTTCATTAATTTATCAACGTTCGGGGCAATATAGAAATTCATTTTATGCTGCACTTTTGTATAAATTGTCACGATAAGTGCAACAGCGAACGAATGTATCTGACAGATACATTTGCCACAATACGCCACATGCAAATCACGCCTCTGTCAGGCCATAAACGTTCTGCTTGTATTTGGCCGCGTGGGCGGCGATCATAAAAAATAAAAACGGTATTTAAACTACAAGAATATATATAGATATATACTATATATGACAGATACTTATAGACTGCATTATCCCAAGAATATCGTATTTTTTTTCATTCTTTTATAATGAAAATAAAAACTTAAACTTGTATCTTTGTCTCTTGTTCTTTGCAGACAAATTGCTCCCGCCTATGCGAAGGTCAATGGTGGCACCGCCATTCCACTGCCCGCCACGGTCATGGTGCAACGTCGATGCCCCCCGGACAAGGTGCGTCCGCTGCCACCGACTCCAAACCACACGCCATGTAAGTGTAGATCCTTTTGATATACTCTTTTCTCTTTTCTTCTGCTGCATCTAGAGTATGGGAAATTTATTAAAAAATTGTTTTTTTTTTGAAGCAACCCTTAATATGAATCCGTTATGGTCAGAATAGGGTTGCACTTGTTCACCGTTGTTTACTGCGTATAAACAAATTTTTGTTGGTCCACAAACAACCCCCAGGACATGGATGCCCATGCACTTAGTCCCACTTCTCATCCATTTCAGCTCATCTCACAGTTTTTATTGTGTCATTTCAAATGGGGTATGATGATGCTCCAGTCGGTAGAGAGTCGTCATCAAAGCTCTCCAGGGAATATGCCTTATGGGTAGCTTTAGTGCTCCATGTCATTGCTCATATTTCCAGAGAGCTTGATTTTTGTTGTGAGAGTAAGAGCGAAATCTCTAATTAATGCGCGTGACGCTGATTTGAGGTATTAAATGGGTCCCCAGTTGCTCTATAAAGGGTTTTCTTTTTTAGTGAGGGGTAACGACTATAATTTAAATTAATTTCGACTTTTTAGCAATGGTGACACTCTTTAGATGTTTAGGAAGTTCTTCATTAACAGAGAAAAAGAAGAGAATAGTCAGAGATAGTGACTATAGCAAATAGCTTGGGGAGAAAGGGAAGAGTGCATTGTTAAGAACTTTAAAATCACGTGAGGTTGCTTTGTTTACTAGACTCAAAATAAGTGAGAGTGCATTAGAAAGAAGGGAGAGGGAAAGAAGCTTACAGACGACTTGAATGGCTCTCGAAGCTTAAACAAAAGCCGAAGTTCTAGCAGCGCAGTCTGCATAAGAAGAAGAGATCCGGCGCGCATGCTCTCTTTTGTCGAAATTTAAACGCTTCAATTATCAAATTTATTATTGAGCACACTTTTTTTTGTCGGCACTCAAATCAATGAAGAGAGCGGCAGCAGCGTTCCATTCGTGCGCTGCGCTCAATACATAAGAAAGCAAAGAGAGACACTCAGAGCATCGTTAAGCCGGCAATCATACAAGAGCCCTCAATAATAATTAGACTGCGCAGTCTGAATAAGAAGAAGAGAATGGACGCGCATACTCTCTGCTGTCAAAATCCGAACACTTTAATTATCAAATTGGCGCGTGCTGACTTTATTATTAAGCGCTCATTTTTAAGAGAGCATCCACATAAGAGGCGTTCACGCAGAGAGAGACTTAACGAAAAACGCTCTCCCGCATTAGTGCAGGCGCGAAGGCAAGTGCATTGTAGAGCGACAGAGAGGCGTAGCTATCCTCGGCGCAGTCGCACATGCATTACGTACGTGTGCATTGAGTTCGTGTATATATGAGCGAAGCACTAACACAAGCGCAGGCGCACTGAATATATGATCAATTGAACGAAAAATAGACAAATTGAACGTAGAATTTGAGCAGTAGACAAAATTGAGCATCAAAAGCTTTTGAATGAACAGTACGATTTTGCTTGCGCGAGCTTCAACACGTGTGGTAGAAGTGGAAGGAAAGAAGAAAACGATGTGTTATCTTTGTGTAATTAGTGCAATGAAAATATACGAAAATTTGTTTAAATCTAATGCAAATGGATAAATGTATAATTATGTACGTATAGTAAGTTTATTTTTAGTGTAAAAAACATTAATTAATATAACATTTTCCCTTAGAATTCACTTTAAAATTTATGGTACATATTTAAGCTCTGTCAATATTTGACTTGTTAGTCTGTGACTATATATGTTTAAAGATATATGTTCTGGGAGTTATATATAAATCTGTCAGTTTAGCAGTTACGCCCTTTAGTTTGATCTGAAGTTCAAATAGAAGGAGAGAATGAGAGAGAGAGAGGGAGATATAGGGAGAAAGAGCAATTAATTAAGTTGAATGTCCACATGGCCTTAAGCATTGATTTATTGGCAGCAGTAGCAGCTGACACTCAGTGGCGACATCTACCGAAAAAAAACAGAAATAAATAACGCAACAAAAAGAAAGGGAATTAATGAGCCGACAATGCATTTCGTTGAATTTCTTGCAGCCATACCCGGTCTGGGCAAGAGCGGGAACGACTTCAATACGAGCCGCCCGAACAGTCCGCCCACCAGTAACCACACCATACAGAGCCTGAAGAGCGGCAACAACAACAGGTGAGTAACTTGTCCCTTCGCCTCCTTCCCCTCTCCATGAATGATATTAATTAAATGTTTTGACTCTTTTTGCAGTCTACGCCCACCGAGCGTGAAGAGCAATCACCAGAGCGGGATTCCCTCGCCGAGTAGCCTCAGCATGACGCCTCAGGCTTCGGCAGTTGCACCACCACAGAAGCACTCCATGCTGGACAAGCTCAAGCTCTTCAATAAGGAGAAGCAACAGAATGCAGCCAATGCAGCGGCAGCTGCCAAGACTCAAATCCAATCCAAACGCACCTCATCCTCGTCGGGGTTTAGCTCGGCTCGATCTGAGCGCTCCGACTCCAGCTTAAGTCTTAATGATGGCCACAACTCGCAGCTGAAACCGCCCAGCATCAGTGTGAGCGCACAGAAAGCGCAACAGAAGCACAATACAAAGCAGTCCAAGCTTTTGGCTGCACAGCAGAAGAAGGATCAGGGGAAGGCCAGCAAACTGGACAAGAAGGAGCGCAGTCCCGCGCGTTCACTGCACAAGGAGGAAATGCAGCAGGCACAGCTCTCCGGCAGCGAATCTCGCAGCTCCACCATGGGCAGAGCTGGTAAAAATTCCTTGGCACGCGGCAGCGCCGACAAGACGTCTTCCAAATCCTCGCTGCACTCCAAATCCGACTCCAAGTGCTCGCTAAAGAGTCAGAACCAACAGCTGCTCCAAAGTCCCAGCGGCACAGGCCTGCCTAAGCCCATAGCAGCCATCAAGGGCACCAGCAAATTGCCACAGCCAGGACTACCCAATGGTAGCTCGGATCTCTTCAAGCGCGAGCCCAGCGACATATCAAGCAACAGCCAATCCAACATATCCCAGGAGCAGCAGCATCAACAGCATCATCATCAGCAGCAACAGCAGTTGCCAGCCACACATATCCTTAAGGCGTTGCCTGCCACTCCCCCACCACCTTACTATGCAAATGCGCCGCCCCCACCGCCGCCCAGCAGCCACATATCAGCCTATGGTTCCGGCTCCGCCTCGGGCTACCTCAGTGAGCCAACCACGCCACAGCATAGTGGTGGCATCTATGGCAGCCGCCTGCCACCACCCAAATCCGCGCTCAGCGCCCCACGCAAGCTGGAGTACAATGCGGGTCCACACATTCTGAGCTCACCGCCGCCACGCTCCCCGCTGCAGCGGCCCATGCCCAATAGTGCGCCCAACACGCCCACCGCTTCGCCCAGCAAATTCCATACGATCCCATCAAAAATCGTCGGCACAATCTATGAGTCCAAGGAAGAATCCAGCGCAGCTGCCGCAGCGGCAGCAGCAGCAGCAGCTGCATCGAGCTCCTCTTCGGTGCTACCCATGCGTCCACTGCTGCGTGGCTACAATTCCCATGTGACACTGCCCACGCGTGGAGCACGCGGCACCCACCATGCCCTGCCCCATCAATCCTACCTGGACTTCTGCGACTCGGATCTGGGCCAGGGCTACTGCAGCGACGGCGATGCCCTGCGAGTGGGAAGCTCCACAGCGTCACGACGCTATCACCATGACATCGACAATGGATATCTGTCCGAGGGCAGCGGCAGCGGTAGCGCAGTCTCAGCAGGAGGCGTGGCCCATGGCAAGCATTTCCTCAGCATCATGCGAGCACGCACTCAGCTTCCCACGACCATCGAAGAGCGGTAAGTACCAAGTGCACAGATACATAGTAGGTATTCACTATGCAAAAGTATACTTTGGTCACGTTCTATATACCACTACCATTGCCTACATCTGTTTAATTACTAGGGCTATTCTATCAGAATGATAATTGTATCATTTAGTCCAAAAGATCCAACTGACCAGAATTTATAACACAGTAAACAAATCTCAATTTAAAAGTAGATCAATAACCTGGACCTCAAATTCCTACAATGCTTCAAAAAAATACGGCCAAGGTTTTTTTGGAATATATAAACAAGTTCAGCACATGAGCTGAGACAGAGAAAGAGAGACGAAGTGAGAAAGAGAGAATGTGAATGTAATGGTGAGGGAATGGGGGAGAGGGAGAATGTGTGTACATTCTGCTTTTGCTCGCTCCATTGACCGCCTTTTCGCACAGTTTCGAGTTAACCCATGAGTCACAGCAGCTCCTCGACTGATGGCACCCAATGAGTGCAATGAGTCAACGGCCAATTGGTATTTTGTGACTTTCCGAGAATTGATGTCTTTGTCGCCTGTGGTTTTTTTGTGTTAAGGCGTCTTTAAATGTGACCGTATTGCAGTTGGAGCGGCCACACATCAAAAGTTGGTTAGACGCCACATTCTGTGGCACTTGATGCATTTTTTGAAGCACTTAATTGTTATGGCAGGCCACTCGACAGCAGCTTAACAACTTCCGGTCCAAACACACCCACATACACCCACACACTCACACACACACACACACTCACACACTCACACATACACACACTCATAGCAATCGTGTAGCTACTTCAAATGCCAGAAAGCAGCCTTCAAATTGCCAATTTGCATAAAATCCACTTGACTGCGGGCTCTGGCTCTGGCTCTGACTCTGACTCTGGCAAGGATCACAGCGCTTCCAGGG
>JBANCZ010003619.1:0-12104 GCA_037040025.1 Sphaerogastrella javana | reverse complement strand
ACTTTATGGGGTCTGCCACGCCTCCTTCTGCCTGTTACACACAAATCGACTTTGCACAAAGTTAATAGACCCTTTTGCATTTTTTAAACACAGGGTCTAAAAAAAGGGGAAAATACGTGCCGCTGCCTGGCCATTTCTATGGATGCTATCATTCATTTTGAAGGCAAATATCCGTGAATGAATGCGAATGTATTCAGTTATGCATATCATATATATACCACATTAGATAAACACACTGAATGCCATGTTTACGCACATCTAAGAAAATAATGTAAAATAAATTCGAAATAAAAAATAAACACAAGTGAATATTTTTTTTATAAAGAAAGTAAATACAAAGCAAAAAAACTTAAAAATAATTTTAAAAAATATACAAATACGAGTATAAGGGAGGTTTTTTTAGGCTGAAGACTTCGATACCCTTTCGGATATGTATAGAAATAAAGAATTGGAATTACTGTCGAAAGAGACAGAATCCAACACGTAATGGTATAATAGTTGTAACACAAAATCTATGATCAGAGAAACCCGTTATGAAGAAATAAAGATTTGTAAAAGCCTTCACTGATTAAAAAAAATATGATCTAGTACACTTTGAATTTGTAAGACTGTTGGACGTACTAACTATAATTTAAATGAGTCAGTGTGTGATTCGGAAGCAAACAGTTGAAAACCAAAACAGTTGACTGAAAAGCCGAGAAAAAAAATGGGTAATCCGCAAAAGTTAAATGTAAGTTTTTTTTTTAATACTAAATTTTTGGTTTGTTACAAAATCTGAATTAGCCGCAGATCAATTTTTGTCGGAATCTTTCAATTGCAACACTACAACGGACCTGCCGGCAACGCAAGAATCTCCAGAGGCTCTAGAAATGGAACTAGAACTACCGTGATCTGCTGGATATGTCGGATGTTCCTGTTGTTACCTGTCTGCATTATGGTTGTTTGTTTAGGCGTATAGTTCAAGAATCTGTACATACTCATTCGCCAGCAAGGCGATGTAAATTATTCCATTTCATATGGATGGTTATTTTCCAGCATTCGTTGTTTGGTTGTTGTGCAATTGCACAATTTTTAATGATTCTTTTTGAATCTGTTCGTTTTCCTTCATGCCACCGTGTGGGACTACCGCTAGGTATAACTTCGCACGGTGATATTCCCTAGTAGGCTCCTATATTCTTACGCCCTGAACCATGGCGCTGTAGGAGACTTCATTTTGTTTATATTATAGTTTCATTCTAATGGCTGAACGAGATATGTACCCTGCGCGGGTGGATGTGTACCCATTTCGTTTGTTCCCATTGTTTGTGGATTTAAGCAGCAGCAACATCAGCGACAACAAGAGGCGGACAGTGTTACCTGTGGAAGGACTAAGCGAAAAGGCTAGAATGATAGCTTCAACTTGGTCAAAACATATGCAATAGCTCCTGTAGCATGCGAAGAAATTGAAATGCCGATTTGCCTGGTATGAGTATATTGGGCAACCAATTATATCTTTTAAATTATAACGATTATCAGTGCGCCACTTTTAACTATTCCTATACAATCCAGAACTTTCCGAACTGGTTCTGGTAGAAAGATCACTGTTCGACATATTTTATCGAACTCGGCACTGCGCATTAAATCTACGTTTAACTAATAATCAAAATCAAAATCATATAGCTTGCAAATGCATAACAGGGACGAGACGGATGGAAACGCCCAAGAAATAAATGTGAATGCATTTAGTTCAGTCGCTCAACTAGCATCGTTCTTCACTTTCAAATTATTTTTTTGTCGAATGTCAAAATTTTTCAAATGTGGACTAAATAATAAAAACAAATTTAAATTATCCGTATGCTACTCAATTTCATTCTCTTGTCTCTTGCCGAAGGTTAACAATGGGGAAGGTACGATTCACAATTTGTAGGTCCATGGCAGGCGCATAATTAAATTTTACGCACGTGCCGCACAAATTATATTTATAGTACATTTTTTTACACACACAATTTTCTAATTCAGAAAAAATAGCCAGTTACAAATTGAAAAGGTTTCCCAGCGAAGCAGAGAGCATTTTATTTTTCCATTTTCGGCCAATAGTACAAACGTTTTATTATATGTATGGGCGTAGGTCTACATAAGGTAAACTCAAATAGACCCACGCATTTATTGAGCTCTGTTCTGCTTAGTTCAATTCTGTTCTGTTTACTCATAAACGTAGACAACGTCAAATTCTGTGGTCAGCGTTGCGTATGCGTAATTTGTTGTGCCACGCACAATTTTCTGCTTGAAAACTGTAAGTGGAAATGGAGTCTCTAGAGCATGCTTAACTTTTCCAACCAAAGAAGCATTTGTAAACAATATTAATATATATCAGACTGAGGTGTGGTTAATGTTGTTGCTGTTGTTCTTGTTGGTTTGCAGCTTCCTGTATTGTTTTGGCTGCGTTGCAATTTAATCCAATTAGTTTGTGGCGCTCTCTAACTAATTACAAAATGAGCAAATATTTGTAGCATATATGCAGCTGGCTTTTGAAATCTAGACATAATGTTAAATTCGTGAAAATGTTCCAAAACTCACTCTATATAGATATTTGTTTAACATCGTGAAGACAGCGCATGTTGGCGATGAAAAACTCATGGAGCAAGTCATCACTTTATAAATATTCATTGAGGGCAAACAGGTGAATATAAATATTCATATTCACATTCATAAAAATCTCTATATATATGTATATATATATATAAAAATTGCTCTATCCTACGCACACTTTGAAATTATTTTGTGTATGTATGAACTTGCAGCAAAAACGCCTTGAAGCCACACAAAGAGACAGAGAGAGAGAGGGAGAGAAAAGAGAGAGAGAAAGAGAAACTTTGCAACTAAAGTTTCTGCCTTTTAATTTAAGTTACCTGATGAACAGATCTAGCACTCACTGTGTTCTGCTTTAATCTTCAAATTGTATACGCATACATAAATACAAAAAAATTGTACCCAAGTATATAGAATGTATATAAGTCGAATATATGTTTATATGCATATACTTATGTATAATAATTTGATTATGTATGCCAAAAGCATATTAAGTCTGAATAAGGTAAATTTGTGCATTATTAATAAGTCGACACAATTTAATTGAAGCAATGTGATTATGGCCCAAAGCAAATGCTCTCGCATTCTATCTCTCTCTATCTCTCTTTCTCTCTCCTTCTTTCTCTCTCTCTCTCTCTCTCTCTCCCTCTCTGTTTGTAGGCTCTCTTTCCGCTTGGCCATATGCAAATTCGTTTGCCACGTGCAGACCAACATGTCTTTAATGTATCAACACGAACATAAACAGCTCATACGCACTTACACACACACTCACACACTCATACACACCACAATGTGTATTCACATTTCCTGGCAGGCGACACATTTTATGCAAATCGTTGGCCCACATGGTAAATTTAAATGGGATTCAAGCTGACAAGTAGAATTCATAGGGAGTAACAATTAATACAAGCTTTCATTTCAGTCCATTAGCGAATTCATTTGCCATTAAAGTAAAATTATTACAAAACTAGATAGTTAAGAGACTAAATAATACAAAAAAGTAGTAATATTTTCTGCCGAAAGTTTTACTTAAAAAGTTTTATCTCTTCAGATTAGAGCCATAACGCATTGGCCAATTACTTATGACCTTAGATTTCCATGGCAATGCCGATAAGCCAGGAGACTACTATGAATACATTTCTGTGTTACCGTAGAAAACTCAATTATAATAAGTTAGAGACTACAAATAGGTTTCCTTTTCAGCAAATGCGAAAGCTATCGTACATCTAAACATAATCAGGCTGTAAATATGTATAAGGTAAAATGTGGTACACATAAATTGGAATAAGTATATGCATATTAATTGTATGTTAATGCTCCTACCATGCGTGAAACAATATCTGCCATAAGTTACTGGACTGATGGCCTGTTGGGCGGTGGGTGGTGGGAGGGTCACTGGTGGTCCACATGGTTATCAAAGGAAGCCATCATCAAGCAGAGATAGTGAGAGAGGGGGAGAGAAAGAAGGCAACATCATAAAGCATAAAAAGAGCTCAAAATATAAGAATAAAAATCTAAACAAAATTTCAGAAATTAACTTTTTTTTGCTACCTTTGGTGGGACGGGTGGTGGCATTTTTATTTTATTTATTTATTTTTTTTTCGGTTGGGGCAAGGATAGTGATGCGAACAAATCGGGGCTTTGCTTTGTTTCTTTGCAGACTTTTGCAACTCAGGATGAGATGTAAAAAAGTTGAAGGTGCCTTCACACAGGGTAAGAAAAAAAAGAAGAAATGTTTGAACACAAAAGCAACTTTAAAGCGAAACAAAAACTTTCACGGCGCATTTCACAGGTTAAGCTATGCACCGCGCGATACGGTAATAAAATCATAAATCCCCGGCCAAACCGACAAAGATGGTTAAGGTTGACCGTGGCCATAAGTAGCGAAAGAAGAGGGAAAATATTAAACAGTAGGGACACAGCCCGAGAGAAGGGACGCTGCACTTAGTATTTTTGTGATATTAAAATAATTTCGGTGGAGTATTGTAATATGTATTATCATTTTGATAAGTGATATAGAATATTAGTAGAATATTGATAAACAATGAGTGTATAATTCCATATATATATTGTGGGGCATGCCACATATCTTTCTTCATGTTACACACAAACCGACTTTGCACAACATAAACAGACCCTTCTGTGTTTCATTTATCAAAGAGTCTAAGAACGAGTTTAGTAACGGTATGTTGGTATATAGTGTAACGGTATTCGCCGGCGGAAGCGGAAATGATGGGCTGTCTTCGGATTTACCTTTGTTATCTCGTTGCCT
Organism: Sphaerogastrella javana; assembly: GCA_037040025.1. Classification (NCBI taxonomy): domain Eukaryota; kingdom Metazoa; phylum Arthropoda; class Insecta; order Diptera; family Drosophilidae; genus Sphaerogastrella; species Sphaerogastrella javana. The sequence goes on along the minus strand of JBANCZ010003619.1, from coordinate 7,264 downwards.
TTGAGGTTTCGCGCAATGAGCGATTGCAGTTTAAATTTGCCCATGCTTATTTTATATCCGAAGTTACACAACGTTTCTTTTGCTTTTCTTTTTTTTTTTTTTGGTTTTGCGAGTCACAGGTCGAGCCACAACTTTCTGCTTTTTAGTGCCGACTTCCTTTGCTGCCTCTATCTCTCACTCTCTCTCTCTCTCTCTCTGTTGCTCTTGCTCTTGTTTTATTTACAAGATTTGCCCACATTGCCTTGAATTTAGTCTCATTGGGCTGGTTACATTTTTATGGCTGCAACAGCCATAATTAATTTCATTTTACGGCTAGGCGCTTGGCAAAAATGCATAAAGTCAATTAACCGAAAGAGCAGCACCGAAGAAGTTCTAGCTGCCTAACTAAGCATAATATAACTCAACTTTAGCCTCAAGTATAACGAAGAAGTTCTACCAAAAAGAAATAAAGTGAATTTAAACAAAAATATTTCCGCTGGCATAAATTACATTCGCATGTTTATTAAAGAAATATTTACTTAAAGTATAAATGAACTTGTTTAAACGGAATCAAATTCAAATCGTAACGTATTTATTGCATTTTAATCAAAGATACGTCATTCCAATAGTAATATTAGAATATTAAAATTGTAAATACAAAAAATGCTTAACAGATTACTAACTATTATTAAATATATTATTATTTTATATTTAATATTTTATTACTGATTAATTTAACGATTACACGCCTTACGTTAATCATTTTGCGCTTACAGTGTCTCTTTGTGCGTAACGTACTCTTTTTGCGCTTACGTTTGCCGGCAATTGCTTTTGCGTTGCTACTCATCGCGCGTTGCTCTTTTTTGCGTTAGTCTAAGTTTGTTTACAATGTGAGATAGCGTGCAGCTCGAGCGCAATTAATAAACAGCAGAATATAAATAACAGAGTGTAAAACTGTAGACTAATTTAAAATACTTGAATATCGACACACAACAATCTACAGACTGCAGTAAGTTACAACTACAGTAAGGGCTAGCGCCAAAGCGCCGACACATCAACGTGGCGTAGGTGAGCAATCGAAGTGTGAATTGTTTTGTTTGTATACCCTATAAGCATGGTAGATGCAAAGGAAGTGATGTGCTTGCATAATGTGAACTGTCGTACTATTACAAATGAATAAATACTTAAGAATATAGCAAATATAATAAATTTAAACTAATTGAAATGTTTGTAATGGTTTTGCTGAGTATTGTTCAGTCGATCATTGCTGAAAATGGAACTTTTCGTAAGTTGTCAATGTTCAAAAAACGCGGCGCCGTCATTCGAGTTGTAAACGAGCTGGTGAAAGGACACGCGCGTCGCAGAACATTCAAAAGTGGGATACTTTTGGTGCCCAAACAAACAATAAATCGTGTTGTGTTCCTGTTCTGTGTGTATTTTCGAGGAAGTCAACTTGTTCGCATAAGGATCCAAGAAACTTTTAGCTGTACAACAGTTGTAACTCGGCAATCGCATTTACATCGAAATTTTCTTGTTTCAGACGAAAAGGCGCTGATATGGAGGACTTTAGTAGCATAAAACCCAACAGTTCGGTGGTCAAGTTGGCCTCGTGCCTGGAGAAGATCTACAATAAAATTGTCGAGTCGAAGGAGAAACAGCTGGCCGAGCACCAAATCAAGGAAATTGAGTTCCTTAAAGCGCAATGCAAGCACGACCACATGCAACTCAGCCTGATGAGCTGTCAGACGCTGGTACGTCTGGTAGATGAAGGCGTGCTCGATGCGAATAGCGTACAGAACACGCTACTATCCATGCTGCCCAATGCAGGGTAAGTCCAAACAGCCACACATGGGTGCAGCTAGACACACACACGCACACACACACACACACAGGCGTATGTATATCTATTTGTACATTATACAAACATTGATCCTATGCCTCACTTAAAGTTTCTCTCTTTGCTCTGTAGAACCAATAGACTCCTGGCACACACACACACACACACACACATAAGTTTGGGGCGCGCCTTGGCTGTGCACTTCCGCTGCAAAGGGTTGTCCGATTGAGCGTAAGCGAATGCAATGGCAAAAAGCTAAATTGGTAACACTGAGCCGCATAAATTACGGCTGTCTGCAGCAATTGAACAATTGGCCATTGGCTGCCTCATTTGATTAGCTAGAGCCCCCTCATGTCCGTACCATTTCCGCTGGCATGGTTCCTGGCATAGTCCTAATTAAATGCTATACTCCGAACATGACATGTGATAAATGCGAAAATGAAATACGACCCATTCAAACTTGGCAATCAAAGTTGTTAACGGTCCAGCACGCACACAGTCACTAATGTGGCATGGTGTTGCTTGTGGCAATGCGTGAGCCATTTACATAGCTTCCTGACCCATTGGCCGCAATCCTGGGGCAATTGAAATGTACGCATTATGCATGCAGGACGCCAAAAAAGAATGTATTACCCATTTCCGCCACCACCACTCCCAGAGGAAACAATACATCAAGGACAGCGTCTTGGCCTTGATGATGGTGGGCTAAAAGCGCCACAAACGACTACCAACTACCACCTACCCGCTGTCCACTGACCACTAGCCATATTCAAATTACGCGCCACTTGCCACTTGGCAGTCAAACAAATATTTACAATGTAACCAAGTTGGAGCAGAGAGTATCAATGAACGAGAGAGAGCGAGAGCGAGGGAGTAAGAAAGAGGAAGTTGGTTTTAAAACGTGCGGCATTGAACTTGAAATGTTTTTACTGCTTGAAGGACGCAGTCCAACCCAGCTGCTTAGAATTGTACAGCATGTAATACAGAAATTAACCTTGATAAGCGAGCCAAGTGCAACTAAAACGGATTGCATATTAATTACCACTTGCACCAGAAGTCGCAATTAAACCAAGCAACCATTCTGCACTCACAACTGGAAGCCTGACTGCCGTCTCTGCCCTGTAATTACCACATCAAACGCCAAACGATTTGACTGCAAGTCAACAGGATAGCCAAGTCGTTGTGCCAATGTGTGTGTAGATGGAGGTGTGTGTGTCTGTATGTGTGTGGGTGTTGGTTTGACGCTTCCGGAAGTGAGTGCTAAACGCCAGTTAAACCCGTTTGCCCTTAATGGCGTCCAACAATTGATACCCATCTACCTTTTTTTTACTCACTTTCTGCTGCTCTGAGACTGCAAATGCAATTGTTTCCTATTAGATTTTCTTGTTGCTCACTTTCTTCCAGACACGCAAACCTTAAATTGAAATTTCTATTATACTAATGGCAATTATATTACAAAAACTATTTCAATTCAATTACCATATTTGCGAGTTTAAAGCAATGTAAATTAGTTAAGTTTAATGCATATTTTAATTGAACTTTAATGCGACTATATAAATGTTATTTCTTTCACAGACCTATGCATTTTGCCATCATTACGGAGAGCATACTGGGACTTCAGTTATTGTCTCTAAAGCGCAAGACATCGCTAATGAAGGACAATGAGACATATCAGTGTCCGTATGGCCTAAAAACTCAGCTGCATCCATTGATATCGCTGATGCAGCACACGAGCGCCAACATGCATGATGTCAGCAATAAAATCATAGGCATATGCCAACACCATGACATGGGGTAAGTATTATATATATGAAAATTCCAAGTCATTCAATTACATTAATTACTCATAATTTTGACAGCATTCGCAGCTACAGTATAGAGTATTTGCGTCCAGTGTTTCTCTATGTGCTGTGCAATCCACAGACGCTGCAGGATGTTAAGCCCATTTGGACATGTTTGTTGGGTCTGTGCCAGAGCCAGCCGGAGGCGCGTGATCTTATGCAGGAGTTACTGTCTTGGAGTAAATTCAACAATGCCAGCACCTGCCTGTGCACAAGCATTTTGGTCATCGAGGCCATTGATTATTTTCTGCAGCAGGGCGACCATGCCCAGTCCATTGATTTGTGCATTTACCAGGCGTTGCTTATAAAGCAATTGGCCAGCTATGGCATCGATCCGCGGCCCAGTCTACAATGTCTGCTACGCGTGTTGCATGCAACACGTGAGCACACACGTCACCATTACCATGTGCTGTTAGTGCTTCTTGCCGAGTGCCTGCACGTGCTGTCACCATTTTATCTGGCCGATCTGCTGTGTATAATTGTGTTTGTGGTGGTGCAAGAACGCTGTGGTCATGAATACATTTTGAACATGTGTCTGGATGGCATCATTCAGTGGATGTCTCAGACTACATTCATACCCGCAGAGGGACTTGCCCTAGCTCATCAAATTGTGCAGCGTGTGCTGGCGCAGCAGACGCCGTCAGAAGATGCTGCAGCCGAGGAATTTGGACAACGCATCTGTACCAAGGAATTGCAGCCAGCACACATGCGCAACTATCATCCGGATATAGCCATTGCCTTCGATCTGGCGAATCTGGTGGAATCGTTTGAAGTCTCCGAGAACAAGGATGTGTTTGCCTTTGTCGACGCACTCAATGTCAAGGCGAATACAGCTTTCTGCCAGCGTTTGCATCTGTTTCTCCGCGCGCTGTTTCTATCACGCGAACCACCGGTAGATTGTTGGTTTAAGATCTACGAGGTTATTTTACAGATCATTAAGGTCAATGAGAACATAGCCTATGATTTCCTAATGACGTACATCTTTAAACTGGCGCACGAGCACAATCCAGAGCTGCAATTGGAGCTGCTGCGCGGCTTGGCGAGTTTTGCTATTGCAAAGGTTTGTTTTTATACAACTTTTATATAAATCTTGATCTAATCTCTATACTTGTTTCAGGATAATGTGCCCATGATACTGAACACCATACGCAATCTGTCAACGGACAATGCCACATTTTGTGTCGATTTGTATCTGCGTCTGTGGCGCGTGGAATCGCGCACATATCCCTTTCTGTTGAAGCAAATAGCTCAACCGCTGCCAGATAGCGACAAACGCTGGGAGTTGGAAATAGCGCGCACTCATGCCATGCGTGAAATTTGTCAGGAGAAGTAATTAGAATGATCATAATCGTTATGATTAAAACACTTATGTAAAATATACATACTAAATATTTATATCTATTTCAGACCCACGTTGCATGGATCGGAGTTGCTGCCACATTTGAGCAATACGCTCAATAGCTGCACCGATGAAGCTGGCGATCTGGCCACATCACTGGCACTAGATGCTATTTATTCACTGTGTGATAGCCACACAGTTAACATTGCTTCGACATGGCAAGCACTGGGTAGCAAATTCCGTGCTGAACAGCGCCCACAGACACTGAAATCGCTCTATCATTTGTTCGGACTTGTTCCATTGCTACAAACACCCACCCTGGAGTATGATAAACTAGCGGATGATGCGCTGGAGCAGCTCTGGCAGGCTGTCAGTCGTCCGACGACTGACGCTGTACAGGTGCGCAATGCTTTGACCGCGCTTAAGAACTATGAGCCGGGTAATACGATGACTTTACGTCATATACCACCACAATTTCGTTTCGAAATTGTAGGCGGAGGCGGGGTAGCACGTGAGGTAGTAAATCTGCAGCAGGAGGAAGCTATACCTGGCGAAGTATGGGTGCAGCTTTTGCAGAAGATACGGCCCGAGTGCGGCGATGCGGCCGCTGATCTGATTTCCCATTATATTGGCAATGAGATAAGCGGTTTTCGCAGCGGTGTCTATCGTCTACCCGAGGGCAAACCAGAGCCGCGCAAGCTTGTTGGATTATTTGGGACCAGTTCGTTGCGAGCTGTCAGTAATTACCTGGTCAGCCAGTCGCGATTTGGGGATTACGTACCGGAACCTTATGCCGTTACGTTTGCGCTGCGGTCTCTCTCCAAGCGATTCGCCAAACCCATACCACCAATGGACTGGAGCTGTCTGACTAGTTTCTTCCATCTATCGTTTGATGCAAGAAAATATTGCATTATGATAGCTAAAAATCAGGCGCTGCATAGTGGCACAGCCAGAAGGCTGCTTGAAAATTTTCTAGTCGATTTTGAGCCCAATTGCTTTGAGGAAGATCTGCTGCTGTTGTTCTCTTTGCTGCCGGAGATTAGCAACAGCGTTAGCCTGCAAATACTTAAGAATTTCGCGGAGAAAGTTGCCGTCTATTGCTTCAAGGAGTCACAACTAAATGACTTTGCAGAGGGTAAGTTTAGATCGAAATATTATCGTTTAATTACCATATTAACTTCTCATCTATAGGTTGCCTATTTGAAAAGTTCTTGGACAGCGTCAAGTATATATACACCGATAAGTGTGAAATCCCCGAGGTGCTGGACGTCTTTACGCTTATTGTGGAACGCTACATGGATTCAATGAATTTGGATTCGAGGTTATTTGAGCGCTACACCGAAGTTGTATCTGTGCTGCATCCCAATGCCATTGATGGTCTAACTACGCCTGCGAATTGGTGGGAAACCCCAGTAGGCAAACTCAAAAAAGCTACCATCATACGGTGCTACCTAGTGTTATATAACGAAAAACTGCCGAACCCTTTAAAATGGCTAACTCCCATTATAGACGCGTACGAAAAACGAGAGGAAGAACGTCTCTTCTTTTACCGTCATTTAGCTGCCACGCTCTATGCCTTTAATAGCGATGAGCACGCCTGTAACTGGATAATGGAAATCTTTTTAGAAATTCAAATGCTGCTGGCAGAGGCTTCTAATAAGGAGAAACTAAAAAGAGCTCTGTATTTATTGGACATCTTTATATTGGCCGTAGATGTGCTGTCTGGTTGTGCTGTGTTATTGGGTAGTATAGATGTGGTAGCCACAGATGATAAGGAGAGATTTTCGCTGTTTCCAGAGAGTTTGCAATATCTTTGTGATCACATATTTTGGAAAGATCAAGAGACGAAGGTAAGAATCAGAAAATTGTCAAGAATTATATCGGTCGCTATCTAATCGTTTCTACTTACAGATATACGAATTCTTGTATAATCTTTATAAGCATACGTCAATCCCACTGGTTTATGCAGATATATTCAAAGAAGCGATTATTTGCTCGCGCAACAAACCTTATTTTGACAACAAAGGCATTTGGACCAAGTATGTGGGTCTGCGTAAATAAGTTTTCCATTGACCCACAAATACATACAGTTGCAGCAAGGAATTAAACCCACAGCGTAAAGTGCACTTATTGTTAAAGTTGAAAACAATTTCGTTTTATAGCTTCTTGTGCGATATTTGTTGATTTAAAAACACCTAAATAAAATGTTGAAACAACGTACTATATTCAAAATCAACCGCGCGTCATACAGCGTTGCCACACCAACAT
>JBANCZ010003618.1:0-12107 GCA_037040025.1 Sphaerogastrella javana | reverse complement strand
ATACTCTACAGTTATACAAATAATTTTTATGTACTTTGAATATGACTCATTTGTGGTTTTTTGCGCATTTTTTTCAAGAGATTCGTCTTCATATATTACTCTATATTATGAATCTATTGTTATTTTATCTTAAATTATTTTGTTTTTTTTTTTTTCAAAAATATTAAAAGTGCACCACAAAGAGTGACTCAAATTTTGATGATGATGATGTTAAAATATGTATAAAAATAGTGAATTTGGGGAACAAAAAATCCCAAATTCAGCACTAATGTTTTTTTAAAGCAATAAATAATTTTAAAGAGCATAAATATGTAATTAATTAAGCAAAAGTTATAATCAATTTGCATGGCTTACTAATAGTTTATTTAGTTTATCGTTGGCTCATTAATGTAATACTCCATATCACAATGAAATCTTGGGGTTTTTGTGGTATTCAACTGAAGTACTCAATGCTCTGATACTATATACTTATATTTTTATGTACATAATTGATGTATAAATCTTTGTGTATATTTATATACATCTAATGTGAAATCAGTATAAAGAGCCTGCATAAATTTGTATTGTTTTTAAAAATAAATATTTCATTTTCGGGGTTTTTAGTGGGCATATCACATATTTTTTTAGCTCATTCCGCTTAGAAATCTCCATTAAGACTGTGCCGCATACACTCTACATACAATCTAGAGTATTTTATTAATTATTTATTTGTTGTTTTAATTTGTTATAATTTTTGTTTTTTTTTTTATTATAAATTCAACTTGAAGTCGAACAAATGTGTAAATTGAGTGTAAGCATATCGAATTTCGAAGCAGCTGTTTCTTCTTACAATTTCGTTGCCTACAAACGAATAAATAGATAATGACAAGTTAAAGTTGGCAAAACTGTTTACCGTTTGGGCAAAGATAACACCAATACTAAGCTAAAACGACAACGGCGACTAAATAAATGCAATGTAAATAAATGCAATAAATGCATCATGCAGCTCAAACACAAACTAAAACAACAACGTGACAAATGTGTGAACATTAAATAAATTTCATTAAAAAAGCCAACACAAAAAAAAAACAACAAGAAAGCAACAACAACAACTAGCAATCGCATACAAAGCTGAAAGCAAAAGTAACAACAATAACTGCTGACTTGGCCAAAAGCAGAAAGCATTTCAGCCTCAGCATTTGGCCACACACAACGCCTGTTTGGTAAGTGTATGTAAAGGTATATGTAAACGTGAATGTAATTAGCTACCAGTCGCAATGTCAGACATTTAATGCCATCATCAAATTGCGGCCCGTATAGACATCAATGTCTTGGCCAACTTGGCTTGCTTGGCGAGCTTGGTTAGCTTGATTCAGTTGGCCAACGAACGCATGGCAATCGCTTGCCAATCATTGAGGATGGCTACCAAACATTTTACAAACGGAAACAGCTGTCTTTTTGTGCCGTGGCATGCAGATCTATCCCATAGATCTGTTTTGTGGTCTATAAGGGTAGAGTGCTGCTCGCTGCTAGCCAAGTTAAGCAGTTAGCTAGGGGCTAGCAGCAGCTTAAAAGTCAGACAACGTCAAACAACTGCCAAAAGGAAGCTGCTACCAAACACTCTACTCTACGCTCAAAATGCAGCCGGCCTACCGACTGCCTGCCTCTTTGGACTCTTTTCAATGTTTGACTGCAACAAAAGTTGCCACAAAATGTTGCCCGGCTGCCTGCTGCTGCTGGTGTTGCTGCTGCTGCTGCTGTTGCTGTTGCTACAGTTCTAGCCATAAACAAACAACAACAAAATAGTTACAACTGACTGGGCTATGCAGCTAGCAAACTTGGCTAACGACTTTTTTCCGTTGGCGCTCTTGACTTTTGCATTGAAAATCGAGCAATTCACCTGCTGCTGCTGTAGCTGTAGCTACCTACTGCAGCAACAACATCAGCAACAACAACAGCAACAACATCAGCAACAACTATGACGTTAAATGCATCTGCATCTCAGCAGCAGCGACGTCGTCATCGCAATTGTTGTTGCTGTTGCTGTTGTTGTTGTTGCTGTCGTGTTTGTTGTTGTTGCTGCTGTTGTTGTCGGTTGCATGTTAATATTACAGCTGCACTTGCACTTGCAGCAAATGCCGCGCCATCGTCATAAATGACGCGACTTAGGCCCATGCAACAACCAACAAGCAACACCCCTTTCCCTCTTGCACTTGCACATACACACATACAAACACACACACACTGCCTAGACCATTGTGTGTGCAGCACCAACAGCAACAGCAACAGCAGCAGCCCTCCCTGCCATATCCATATGCAATTATTTTTCTAGGCTGCGACTGCAAATTGCACGCCTGCAACACGCTCTCTCAGTTCTCAGTTTCGCGCTCTCTTTCCCTTTCTCTCTCGCTGTCGCTCTCTCTTACTATCCGTATGCTTTCTCTCTCCCTCCTTCGCTCGCTGTATGTGCAACTGCAACTACAACTTCTTAACTGCCTTTTTGTTGATTTTACAAGGTGTGGAATGACTTTGGTAGCGCCTGCTGCTGCTGCTGTTGTTGCTGTCGTTGTTGCTGATGTTGCTGTTGTTGTTGCTGCTGTTTCTGCTGCTGCTGTTGCTGCTGTAGCTGCATCTCTTGTGTCTGCTGCTGCTCTTATATCTGCTGCTGTTGCTGCTGCAGCAGCTTTAAACTTTTGGCTAAGCCAACTCCAAGTTGCAGAAGTCGCAGTGCTGCATGCTGTATGCGGCATGCTGCTTGTTGCACGTTTATGGTCGCGTTTTAATGTAATTGTTGTTGTATTACAGCAAATTTGTGCTCTTTGATTGTTGCTGTTGTTGCTGTTGTTACTGTTGTTTCTGTTGTTGCTGTTGTTGCTGTTGTTGTTGTTGATGTTGTTGATGTTGTTGTTGCTGATGTTGCTGCTGTTGTTGTTGCTGTTGTTAGCTACTTAACTGTTTGTAATTTGCCATTCATGTTGTCGGCCTAAAGTGTTGTTCAAAATCAGCGCCATTTGACGCTGATCAATTTGTTAGTTATAATTTGTGAGCATTCTCTTTCTCTCTCCCTCTCCCCATCTCTCTCTTTATCTCTTCCTCTCTCCTTCTATTTCACGTTAACAATTGATTGATAAAACAGCTAGAAAATGCAGATAAAACGTTTGAAATGAATTCAAGTAGCCAAGTGGCAATTTGTGCATATAAAACTAATGCAACGATCGCCTTTGGCCACTTTAATCTATGATATTAGTGCTATAATTTTTGATGTGGCACACTTTCTGGTCACACTTTGCCATTGCGACTAATTAACGTGGCATTAAGCCGACGGCAGCAGCAACCACAATGCAACAATGCAACGACTGTGGCAACACCCACTAAGGCGCAAATTTATGATAACTTTCAATGGGCAAAAGGATGTGGCGAGACGAGGCGGAAGTGAACTAAATGAACGGCTCGAGTGACTTAATAAACGACTAAAACAGACTACTTAAACAATCAACAAACTGACTAAATTACAAACAGAGAGACTGGGTGAATGAATGAATGATTGACGGAATGAATGAATGGCTAACTTACTGAGAGAATGATAGCAAACTATCTGACTGACTACCTTTTTTTTGAAAGCTGATTGAACTACTGATTGACTGACTGACTGGGAGAATGACAAACTTTATGGCAAACAGGTTGAATGACTAGCTGACTGAATGACTGACTGACTAACAGTTTGTGAGAATGATAGTCTTTATACTGATGGGTAAAGTCTCTTGACTGATGGAGCGACTGCATGACTGCCGAACTGGCTGACTGACTGTCTGATTAATTTAGTGACTGAACGATTGTCTAACTACTCGATTAACTGACTGATAATTTGGTGGATTTTATTGCGACGGATGGAACGACTGACTGACTCACCATCGGCTTTTGTTGCAGACTGATTGAATGACGAACTAACTGACTGACTGACCATCTGCCTTTGTTGTAGACTGATTAAATGTCGAACCAACTGACTGACTGACTACCTACCTGCCTAAATTGCAGGTTGATTGAACGACTGACCGACTGCTTGATTGACTTAGTGCTTGAAGCGCGTATGACTGATGGCTAGGAAAATGAAAACTATCGCTCTACAGTCGTGGCCATAGCCTTAGCCCTGTTATTAGTTAAATGGCGTATAATGGATGAATAACTCGAAATAAACAGTAGCACTAAACAAAACAAAACAACAACTATTAACAATAACAACAACAACAACAATAATAATAACAGCAACAACAACAAATAGAAACAGAAACAGCAGCTCTATGCTTTTGTGTTTGCCAAACTGTTCAACGTTCAGGCGAAGAAAACTGCAGCGCGAAGACGACGCAGACAGCGACAGACGCGACGGACAGACGCGACGGACAGACAGACAGACAGACAGACAGACAGAGACGCGTGAGCAGCGAGAAGCGAGCGCTGTGAAGTAAACGAAGCGGACCACACCTTAATAATTACTTAAAAGGAAAATAATTTACGAAATTGCATTCATAGTTCAGCTCGTTGCTGCTGCTGCTGTTGCTGTTGCTGCTGCTGCTGCAGTTGCAACAAAAGCCAGCCATAACAAACAACAATGCCAACAAAAATAAGACAAACGAGCAAGGCAACAGAAGCAGCAACAACAACAACATCAACAATGAAAATAACAAAAATATACAACAAAAATTTGCGCGAAAACTGCAAAAAAAAAATCATCCGTTGAGTCGAACACAATGTGACATTAATAGAGTCCCAACTCAATCAAATGAAGAGGCGAAGATGGGTATAACATAAAGAAATAATCGAATATAATAGAATAGAAATATAATAATAGTAAATATTTAAAGATCGAGAATTGATTGATTGATATCCTGCCTTAGAAACTGACAAAAAAAAAAACAAGACATTTTTCTGAACAGATCTTCAGCTGTAGATTTGATATTATATCAAAAAATTCATCACTAATTTATGATTTAATAATGAGATAAGATGACTGGGTATTCATATTGGAAACAGTATTCGAAATCATATATGTATCAATCATGAAGTATAGGTATATTATACTTATGTTTTAAAATTTTCTTTTGATTTTTTACACTTATATAAAAGAACTATTCTAACATTTCGATTAAAAATATCAAAACGTTGATTCATCTAGTGCACTCTTTGGTCCTTTGGCTATTGAAAGAAACTGCATATACCCTTGGCACCTCTTCGGGTAACCCAGCGCGTGGCCAGTTCAAGCGGCGGGTGCACAGGGCAGAATATTGAGTTACCTGTGGCGCGCATTGGTAAACATTTGTCCAACACCAGATATGCACGCTGGCGTTCGCTGTAGCGTGGTCAGAGTGTACTCTTCAGCTTGACACCATAGTATATATATATATATATATATATTTTACTATATGCTACTATATAGTGTATATATTTGTCATATATTTCTGTCATATTTGCCGCAAGTGACTTCGATGATAAGACTAAAATGACGTTTGGGCGTCTCAATAGCTCTAATTGCTGACGCTTATCAAATGCTTGGCATACTTTAATTACACGAATTGCCAACCGTTTATTTTATTTCTTTCTGTGTACAATATTTAGTACAATTCAATATGACATATGGCATATGGGGCGTATGAGTAACCATTTAACCGTTTGTACTTTATAATGAAATTTGTCACGCTCGCCGCAAAATGCTTAAGCGCACCGCAAAAATTGCGAATCGCAAATTGTGAATTGCCAAACTTGTGAACTGTGAACTGTAAATTGTGAATTGTGTATATTGTGAATTGAATATACAAAATTGTGCACGAAATATATATACATATATATTTATTTTTTTTTGACACATTTACATGGTCAGCGCAAGTCAAGTCAAGTCATTGCCAGCGTACCAAGTCCAAGCGATTCCAATTCATTCCATTCTCATTCTCATACTCACTCTCATTCGCATTCTATGAGTTGGCTGGCAAATGCATTCGCTTAGAAAAATGTGAAAATGTGCGAAACGCAAATGCATTTGCACATTCGTACTTAAATGCGAAGCGACAATGACAAAAAATTAACAAGAAATACAAACAAAAACTATGCTAAACTTAAAAAATTTGACAACAAATAATTGTAGAATTTTGTAGCTAACATTTTAAGGTATTCAGCCATCTAACAATTCAACTTCTTTATATTCAATACAATAAGAAATTATTGTGTTCAGTTTTAAATATAATTCCTATACATTTTCTGTTGTAAATACTTTAAAATATTGCGAACTTACAATAAATTGTTCTCTATCAATTCAATTGAGTCTTTTAAAAATTCCTCATAATTCGAAGGCTCTAATAAGCTACTTATTTATTTATAACTGTTTTTAAATATTACTTAAAAGAACTACATACAAAAGTATCATTACTTTGGAGTGATTCGAAAGGACTTAAAAGCGTTTTGTGTTTGGACAAGGAAAGTTTGCATATTCCAATCCTGAAATAGCATTTGTTGCTCTGGGTGTATGGTACTGCTACTTCTAAAGCGCATTATGTTTCAATAACAAAAGTTTTAGAGCTTAGGGTTGCATTTCAAGGAGCAGAAGGAGTATCAGAGACGCAAATGTGTGCAGACAGTTATTTACACGCTCTTTTGCGATATCCTGTCTCAGTTTGCCTCAGCCCAATGCCCAATGGTAAGGCAAATGCCACTGCAAATCTCCATGTTACTGTGGCATCTTATCAATATATATATATATATTTGTATATATATAGAATATGTACAATTTAATAGACAGATAAATACTTTAGCTCTTTGTGTAACCTTCGACTGGTTGGCAACAGCCTTCGCCAGGATAACTGGCATCATAAAAGTAAATAGAAGAAATAAGAAAATGTATCTATTTCATTTGTCTGGCAAAAGGAAAGCCGTTTGCAAACTTATGATGCTAAGAATATGCACAGATACGTACAATATACATTTAGAGTATATATAATCAAGGTTATATTTCGCTCATTTCCTGATTATGAGCAGCAGAAGCAAAATCAGTAAAAAATATCACGTATTCAATAGAATACGAAAAAGAATCATTTGCATAATACAGCTGCAAATATCAGAAACTCAGCGTCTTGAAAAGTCTATGCCAAATAAATTAAAATATTTATATAAAAGCACAAAAAGACAAAAAGCAACAACAATAACAACAGCAGCGACAAAAACATATAATCGAGACAAAAAACTATGGAACAACAACAATAACTCACGTGTGTCTAAGTGTCTATGAGAAGACAGAAAGAGACGCCGACAATGACGCGAACAGAGATCAGCTTCGATACATTGGCCGTCGCCTTGCGATGCATACAATACACACAACAAAAATTCACACACACAATCACACACACATACACTCACACACACACACACGCACATTGAGACGCTAAAAACCATGAACTGGAAAACCTTGAAAAACTCAACTACAATTTATATGCGCTGCGATTTGATTTTACGTTGTCGTTTTTCTGGTTCTTGCGATTGCTTTGCGTATGGTTTTCAATTTTTTTCGTTATTGTATCTAACAGATACTTTTGTCTTCTATTGCTATAGCTAATAGATACTTTTGTTTCATGGCCTGTATCCAAAAGATACTTTTTTAATATAATTTGTAACAAAAAGATACTTTTGTTTTGTGGCTTGCAACTAAAAGATACTTATGTTTTGTAGCGTCTTTTTTCGCCAAAATGTTTGCCATTTCCTTTTGTATTTTTTTTAATGAGCCTTGCATACTAGATACTCTAGTTAGTCGCTATATGCATACAATACTATATATATGAGGCCTTGTGCTTTGGGCTAATGCATTGCAAATTAATTGCATTTAAAAACGCGTCGACATACGCCAATTTACACAAAACATGGCAACTCTGGCCGAGGCAGTACTTGATATATCAGCTATAATTGCACTGCATAATGGGCAAGTGAATTTCATTATGAACACACACACACCCCCTCTCTCCCTTTATCAATATGTCTCTCTCTCTCTCTCTCTCTCTTGCTCTCTCTCTCTCTCTCTCTCTTTCGATGTGTCTCTGTCCCTTTCTCTTGTATCTTTTGCTGTTTTAGCTGTTTATGCTTTGCTTTGCTGCCACTTCGTTTATAATATTTTTCTTCTTCTTGTTATTCTCTGTAATTATATTACGTGTGCTGAGGCCTATAGAGCAACAAACCCAACAACATCTGCAGCCCCATCACGCATGTTCCAACCGCATTATAACAATTTCTTGCCGTTCTTTTTTTTTCTTTGTTGTATTCTTCTTTCCATTCATTCATTCAGTGTTTCATTTGTGTTTTTCTTAGCTGATGTTTTTCCCCATTTTACCATGTGCCTATAGGTCGCAACATGCAGACAGAGAGACAGACAGGTAGCATAGGTTAGTTGGTTCTCAGTGCTAAGTTCTCAACTTGGTAGAGGGTTTTTTTTAGTTTTCTACCATCTAGGAATTGTTTAATAGGGAATTCGATTTGGTTAAGTGCGTGCAGCTATACTCAGGGCCTAGATAGCATAAATTATGTTTATATTTTGCTGCATATTAACTAAATTTATTAGTGCCTAAGTGCTTGACTTTGTGTGGGTTAATATTTTTCTTACTTTTTTTTATGCATTTGATTTCTTTCAGATTTTTTTCGCATTTTTTTCTGTATGGGCATAGAGTGTCAGCTGGGCTTTTTATTAATTAGGCTTTTTTACCTTTGACAGCATCAGCGTAATGCACTTACGCTCAAAGCTCGGCTAACTAATTGATTAGAGCACTCAAAAATTACAACATATATGCAGTGTTCGGTATATATATGTCTGATTTTATATAGTCGTAGCCAAGGTTTCAGATCAGCTTCAAATGTCAGGCGCCCCCTGAAATGAGACGACGCCAACGTGGGCGAAATGTGCGCTACGTTTGTCGGCTCCAAATTTGGTATATCGCAAAATGTACAACAAATTGCAATAATAAATAAGAAAACTCGAAACTTGTCTTCAATATAAAAATCAAATACAATGCACGCCTTAGTTTAAACTGCACAAAATCAACAGCAACAACGAAATACAAAGAAAAAAAAAAAAAAAAATAGCGAAAAAAATAATAAAGACAAATTGCATTTGCGGCTTTGGCTTTGGGCCTAGACGAAAAGTGCAGCACAATTAACACTTCCAAGTGCATAGAGGCTTAATTTTCAGTTTTGTTTTTCGTTAACAGTAAAATTTGTTTGTTTAGCGAATTTTGCCAGTTCCACACATACTCATACAAATCTTTACATAGAGAGTTACTGTTGTACATACTCATACTATACTATGAGTATGTAGTGGCTCGTTAATGAAAATGAGCAACAAAGCCAATCGGTCACAGACTGACTGACTGACAGCCCAGACGGACAGAGCGGACTGTCAGACAGAGCAGACCAACAGACAGACGCGCATAGTCAGTCACTCAGACAGAGAGCCAGTCAGGCTCAGCTTGACAGCATGCAAATGCAATAGTATAAAACGAATCTTACAGTCGTACACACTCGACAATGAGCTAGAAAAGTCTGACTGCAAATTGCATTTACAGAGAAATTTTATTATATAATTCAATTTATAAGAATTTCAGCTTCTGAAATGAAATATTTCATTAAAATATCACATTCATAATAGTGTATACAAATATTTCCATTATAAACCAAAATTAATAATCTGTGTAAATTTCCTAAGGGTTTCTTTTAATATTTTGTTGAATCAAAAACAATGTCATTATAAAACTAAAATTTTTAATCTATATAGATTTCCTGGGGGGTTTTCATAGTTTGTTTAATTAAAAACAAGACAATTAAAAACTAAATTTACTAATTATGATTGATTGTAGGTCTAAAAAAGGTATTCTATACTAACAATATTTATTGACTTTGTCAATGTATTATATATTTATTCAATTATATATAAGTATGCATATATAAATCGTTAAATTGATAATTTCATTCACTAAACTTGACCTGGAGATACAAATCAACAAACTAGATCTATAAAAACGTCAGCTGATATAGTTTGTGTGGTCTTATAGTTTATTATATCCCTTTACATAAACCTTCAATGCCCTTTTCATATAAAATTTCTGAGGTTTTGGAAAAGACACAAAAAAAAGTAGCAATAGAAGAAACGAACAAGTTTTGCTAAAAAGAATTAGAGAATTTTCAGCATATACGAAAATGCGCAAAATACACTAAATAAGTAGAAACGTCAATAAGCAACGAAAAAATGGGCGCACTAAATGAACAAACAAACAAACATAGCAACAAAGTAGAGAAGCGAGAATATGCGAATATGTGAGTAGTACCAGCAGTAGTATTAGTTGTTGTACTTGTAGGATGGAGAAGCACAAAAAAAAAAACCCAGCAGCAGCTTAGTGAAAAGCTGTCAAAAGAGGCGCATGTGTAATCAAATATGCGAAAGTACATAGAAATTTATATACATATGTATGTAATGTAGCTGTACATGCTGATGTTGTTGTTGTTGATGATGATGTAGTTGTTGTTACTGTTATAGCTGTAGCTTTGGATGCAAATGTAGACCTAGACTTAGCCTGAGATTGCAGCTCAGTATGAGGTTGACTTGAGGCAACATTTGGCCCATTGAGTCGGGGTTACAGCCGCTGCCGCATTTGCGGTTATTGCTCGGGCTTTAAAGGGGAATGTCAGAAGAGGCGTACATAGAAAATAAGCAAAAATTAATGATACGACGACATGAAGTTCTCTTTTTAATTATTTATAATTATGGCAATAAGACAGCATGAAATTTTATCATATTGCATATATAAATTTTACGCTAAAAATCTTATCATATTACGTATATAAATTTTACGCTTATTTAAGATTTGGATAAATTCTAATTGGATAAAAATCAAAAGCAAACATAGGCTTTTAAGTATAACTAGTAAAAACATAATAGTAAACATTTAATTAATGCGTAGATTATAAACTTTCATTTAATGCAAAATGTGATTACAGCAATACAAATTTTATTTAAAATCTAAATTTAAAAGAGTGAAAAAATTGGTGGAAAATTTTGAAGCAAAATTTTTAATCGAAAACTATATCATAAATATTCAAAGCTATAATGAAAACAAAGCTAAAAAATCAATAGCTATAATTAAAATAATTACCAGAACTTAATTTGTTTTCCTTAAAATACAGGCAAATTTTCGAACTAATTGCCCAGCTTAAAGGTTTGTGCCAAGTTAAATATTCAAATGCGGCGATAATAATTTTCACGACATCAAAACAATCAAAATAAAAGTACGCTAGTAGTGTATGCCTAAACATAGATAGTATAGATTCAATTACAATCATAGATAGCAATGGGTCCAATAAATATCTCTCTAGTATATAGTTCTAATGTATTTTTGTTGAACTTTTGTTGTAGTATAATTAAAAAACTTTGCTTTGCAGAAAGAAACTTTTCCATAGGCCAATTAGTTTTAAATTAATCGTTTATTAATAATAAGTACATTTCGTTCACTTTATCGACTGCAATTTGAATAAATGAACTTGCATTTTGTGTGCCTGTATTTGTGTGTATGTATTTTTGTTTTTGTTTTATTTTTTGTTTTTTTCATTTTTTTGTATTTTTGCGATTCAGTAATGTAAATAAATGAAATACTTACTTAGCTGGAAATTTTATAAGTCGATCGCTGCGACACGTTGCCAAGCCTAGCCCCGCACCCTGTACACACCCAGGCCACGCCTGCGAACCCTCCCCCTTCCCTCATGCCACACTGCACCCAATCAGATGCAACCCCTCCGCCTTCACCCCCTCTTTCTTCACTCCGCATCGTTTGACGTTTTGCGGAATTAAGCACTGAAATTGTAACCAAATATGGCACAACAAGTTCAATTCTAATTCTAATTTACTGCTGCGCTCTGTAGAACTGTCCGGTTTTTTTTTCGTTATTGTTGTTGTTATTATTGTTGTTATTATTATTGTTGTATTTCTTGCTAGAATTTTATATTTCGTATCAATTGATTCAAGGTTTTGTGTGGCGGCTTTTGATTTGATTTTCTTTACGCTTTTTTGTGCATTGCCTGTGGGTTGTATATATTTGCGTGATATATATATATATAAT
>JBANCZ010003616.1:0-12110 GCA_037040025.1 Sphaerogastrella javana | reverse complement strand
GCGAGAGATTTGTTAGGGAACTCGTGTTAGATTAGAATTAGGGAGAGGTTTGAATTATCGAAAGTTTGAGTTATCGAGAGTCGACTGTATGTACATGTGGTAGACGGATGTATGTATACACGTCTATATATACGGAAAGCTCAATTGTATCCACACAATGAGTTAAAGACCAGTTTTGCTCTTGTCCAGCCCAAGGTCTGCTCGAGTTTTTCTGTTTCCATGGCGTCTTTTCCTGTTACCCAATCTGCTATACCATATAAAACCGGTTGCTTATCAAAATCTCATCTATAAGTCGTTTGTTTATGTCTGTCTTTGTGTCTGTTTGAGAGTCTTTTCTTGCGATTCAAATATTAAATCCTTTTTACTCGAATTTTCTTGATGTCTCGTTCTGCATGCCTAATTATATTTCTCTTTTCCTAACAATCTTTACTCGAGTTCAATTATTACTATGTAAAGCACGTTCTGGTAACTTTGACTCAGTTGCAGATTACGACTGTGAAGGGGTTACCCCGGGTTAATTACTTGAACTGCATTAGAAATAGAAACTTTACTCGAATTTCATGTTTGTCTTTGAGCGGCATTGGTATTGATTCACACAATCAATAAATAAAATAATTTCAATTTCACGAATCGGCTTTAACTCGTTTTTTTTTTTTTTTTTTTTTTTTGAACAACCTTAATGCTGCTCATAAAACAACATTCAGAAGAACTGATTGAGCTGATTCAGATGAATTGTCTACAAAATCAGCGTCACAGCCACAGCCCATTAACGACTCAAAAAGTTGGCTAGTCGACAATTGACAATTGAAAGATCGTTTGACATTTAAAATGAATGCGATAAATGGTAAGAAAGCTCTGTAAATCGGAACTAAAGTAACTTGAACTTGGTTTCATTTCCACTCTTGAGAGTTTTAAATATTTTGTACTGTTTTCAAATTATAGATGAAATGCAGCAAGTTATAGTTATTATCTTTTCTATTTTAGTTCGTTGATAAATTGTATATTCATTTCCATATGAATTTATATTTGAATAACGTGAGCAAGCTTAAATCAAGTTTTTGTTTGAGATGGGGTATGAATCCAATATAACAGAAAGAGCATGGTGTATGCTTTGGTGCCTTGACCCTCTTAAAACTACTTTAAATTGATTCGAATTGTGATGGGTGTAGTTTCATTTATATGTATTTGAAATGTGTGTTTCATTAAAAAAAATTCAACGGATGAACTATCGCTCCGACCGTGACAGGACTCGAACCTGCAATCTTCGGATTCGAAGTCCGACGCCTTATCCATTAGGCCACACGGTCCTGTTGAAAAGCCACCTAAGTTTTGTCCATATAAGGCACATAACGGCCACACAGTGAGAGAGCGACAACCAGGCCAAAGCATCCTCCACACAAACCCATTAAAAATAATAAAAAATCCACCCTTATTCCCTCCTCAACAGCCATTGCGTAGAGGGTGGCTGTGACTGTATTTTGGGGTGGCAATCACTAGACAGTGTGTCTAGGTTTCAACGACCCCTCGTTAGCTTCTCTTCACTAATGCGCAGACTCTGATACAGCCAATGTGCCACTACAGCATCCATAAAGTTCTTTACACGGAATCTGGTATATTCGTTATATTCAAAATATCAAAAATTTCATTTCAACTTGAAAATTTGGTTTTTCAGGCTTGCCTATATTATAATCCCAAATGATATAAAAGTCAAGGAAGTGAATAGTTTGCTTGATTTTGAGAAATACTTGTAAAATCTATTATAAAATAATTATATTATATTGTTATTTGTTATAGGGTTTTTCAATTCAATTCAAACGAACCGGCGTTTATACAGTTTTTATATATTTTAATCTACTCTGCCAAAATGTAGCACAAGGTCTTGCAGCAGTACAATGCGTTTAGGCCAATGAACGCCTGTCGACCGTAATATGAGTACCGAATACCTCCATTCGTATTCACAGTTGGCTTTCAAATAAAAGCAGGCAACTTCAAGCAAATTTACTTAAAGAACAACTGAGGCGTGTCGGATGAAAAAACGCTCAGCTGGGGCGCATGCGTCTTGATGTGATGGTTCTGTTTGAATATTCTTAGGTATCTCTTATTCTTTAGTATCTCTTAAGCTCATTTGTATGTTATGAGACTTTTCAGTTGTGCTTGGATAATGAACTATATCAAAATACAAATTTAAATGGCAATGCAGTATTCTCAACAAAGGCAAACCTTGGGTTAATCAAAGTTTTGTTTGAGCAAAGTAAATACTTATAAACAAAATTTAGTTATATGAAGTATTGAAAAAAAGGCAGGCAAAATGATTTAGAAGAAATGAATGTGAAGTTCCACTTAAGTAACTTGAAATGCAAACCTCCTTTAACCGGTTTTCTTCATGCTGAATACGTAGAGGGTCGTAGAACGCGAGCCTTTGAAAACTTATGGAAATTGTCGTTGTTGCAGAGAGCGTCCATAAAAACCGACTAATCGACATGTGGTAGATCTCAATTAATTTTCCCAACTTACGATACCATTGCAGCTACATTTTCACTTCCAAGATTGAGCAGCGTGTACGTTTGGTGCTTGGCAACAACCGTGGGAGATGTCTGCGGTGCGGCATCGCCCAATGGCACCGCCAGCCGGTGGGGAGCATGGCGATAGCGATGACAACAATTTTACCGACGACGAGAGCTCTCCGCTGACACACGATATTTATGGCGGCAGGTAGGTCTCCTTCTCTTCGTCTTCATCTTCATCTTCATCTTCATCATCACATTGAGTTTCTTTTTTCATCGTTATGTTACTGCTTTGAGGCCAATCTATCATGGCAATTTATGCAAATTGTTGGCTAAGATTCTTTTGCCTTCATCAACCACCGTTGATGACAATATAAGGGTATAAAAGAAAACCAAAAAATTAAACAAAGACAAAACTTGTGCCTTATACCATGGCAAACCGGAACAAAAATTGACCGAAAAGTCGTACAAGAATTAATTGCCATTCCCACAACTATAATTGTGTTTTAGCTTTCAGATGTTGAGCAACTCCGAATTGTTGAACAATCACTTTCAATCATTCGGATAAGATGTGGTCATACGATCATGCTCGTGCAATTCGTACAACTAGTCTATGCGCATTGAAATGCCGGAAGTGCCTATTGTATATTTATAATCAGACCTAATTAGATCACTTCTGTAGAAATTCTGCAACGATCGTTAATCATGTATCAATTAGTAAGTTTGTGTCCCATATTTGCATTGAGACTTAATACTAAAATTAAGACTTAAAATCATGAACTATTTTGAAGGGTAGATATCTTTATTTTCGTCAATGAAGCTTAGACAGTATTCCGCATGAACGCATTTAAAAATATATCGATATTGTGCAAATAATAATCGATAATCATATTTATCTTAAATATCGTTTACAGTCAACGCACTATACAGGAAACAAAAGGCTGGGATGTTTTTCGCGATCCGCCAATCAAAATTGAGACCGGCTCGACGGCGAACCAGGAGTGTTTAGAGTTAACTATAAAGATTTTAAAAATCTTTGCCTATATAATAACATTCATAATAGTTTTAACCGGAGGCGTTATTGCCAAAGGCACAGTTCTCTTTATGACCTCTCAAGTGCGAAAGGATCGCAAAATTGAGTACTGTAATAAAGATTTGGTAAGTCGAATAGATTTATTTTTAACCTTCCAATAAGTGCTAAGTGCTATCTTTTTATAGGGTCGTGACAAGAGCTTTGTAGTGCGCTTACCCGAAGAGGAACGCATTGCCTGGATCTGGGCATTAGTAATTGCGTATTCTCTACCCGAAGTCGGTGCGCTAATACGATCAGTACGTATTTGTTTCTTCAAGACATTCAGGGTGCCCAAGACGGGGCACTTCTTGTTCGTTTGGTTAATGGAAAGCATGAGTGCCCTAGGAACGGCATTATTGATGTTTGTGGTCCTGCCTCAGATCGATGCTATTCAAGGTGCCATGTTGACAAACTGCTTGTGTGTCATACCGGGCATATTTGGCCTTCTGTCACGAACCTCAAAAGAGGGTAAACGGTTTATCAAGGTGATTATTGATCTAGCTGCAGTGGCAGCCCAGGTTACTGGACTAGTCATATGGCCCCTTCTGGAAAACCGTCGTGAGCTGTGGGTTATTCCGGTAGCCTGTGCGATGATCTCATGCGGCTGGTGGGAGAATTATGTATCGGCGCAATCACCACTGGGTATAGTGCGTTCTCTGGGTCGTATTAAAGAGGAGATGCAGACTACGCGATACTTTTGTCATATGTTCCTTTCGATCTGGAAGATCCTACTTTTCTTCTGCGTCACTCTACTTATCTATTGGGCAAATGGCGACGAACCAAGTAATCTATTCAGTCTGTACGGCGATGCCTTCGGACCACATAAGATAATTGTTTATGAGCTACCTGCAAGCTTAGGTGGTGTTTTGCCCGATACTCTAGAGTCAGCCAATATAGACACGGTCGATGTAGATGCTGCATATAATACGGTTGTATATGTCCTGCTTCTGCAGGTGTTTGGTGCATATCTGTGCTATATATTTGGCAAATTTGCTTGCAAAATTCTTATACAAGGTTTTAGCTACGCCTTTCCTGTGAGTCTGACCGTGCCAATTGCAGTCTCGTTCCTAATTGCTGCATGCGGTATTCGTATTGATGATCCATGTTTCTTCCATGATACCATACCGGATTACCTGTTCTTCACAAGTCCGTCGAACTTTAGATTTAATAACTTTGTCACTGAACAAATGGCCTGGGCTTGGATATTATGGTTGCTCAGTCAAACATGGATAGCTTTGCACATCTGGACGCCGAAATGCGAAAGGTTGGCCACAACTGAGAAGCTTTTTGTGAGACCCATGTACTCGGCCTTGTTAATCGATCAGTCGATGGCATTAAATAGAAGACGCGACGATCAGGCGGATGTTAAAACAGAGGTAACATATTCGATCATAGCTTTAAAACTAAATCTTTCAACGACTGACTCTATTTCAATTTCTATTCACAGGATCTATCTGAAATTGAAAAGGAAAAGGGCGATGAGTACTATGAGACAATCTCCGTACACACTGATCGATCATCGGCACCAAACAAACCATCAATTAAGTCATCGGACAATATTACTCGCATCTACACCTGCGCTACTATGTGGCATGAGACCAAGGATGAAATGATGGAGTTCTTGAAAAGTATCATGCGTATGGACGAAGATCAGTGCGCGCGAAGAGTGGCACAAAAGTATTTACGTGTTCTAGATCCTGATTACTATGAGTTTGAAAGTAAGCGTTGTATTTCAAAACTACACCTCTTATTATAAAAACTTTTTACATATTTAACAGCGCACATATTTTTTGACGATGCCTTCGAGATTTCGGATCATAGCGACGATGACATTCAATGCAATCGTTTTGTTAAACTGTTAATTGGTACCATGGACGAGGCAGCATCTGAGATACATCAGACTACGATTCGTCTGCGTCCACCCAAGAAATATCCAACTCCCTACGGCGGTCGTCTGGTCTGGACATTGCCAGGCAAAACGAAGTTTATAGCTCATCTCAAGGATAAGGATCGTATACGTCATCGTAAGCGTTGGTCCCAGGTCATGTATATGTACTATCTGTTGGGTCATCGTCTAATGGAGCTGCCAATTTCGGTGGACCGCAAGGATGCTATTGCGGAAAATACATACCTGCTTACACTTGACGGGGATATTGATTTTAAGCCCAATGCCGTGACATTATTGGTAGATTTAATGAAGAAGAATCGCAACTTGGGTGCGGCTTGTGGTCGTATTCATCCTGTCGGATCTGGACCCATGGTGTGGTATCAGCTCTTCGAATACGCCATCGGTCATTGGCTGCAGAAGGCAACCGAACATATGATCGGATGTGTGCTTTGTTCCCCTGGCTGTTTCTCACTCTTCCGCGGTAAGGCGTTGATGGACGATAATGTAATGAAGAAGTACACTACAAAACCGACAGAGGCACGGCACTATGTGCAGTATGATCAGGGCGAGGATCGTTGGCTTTGTACCCTGTTACTGCAGCGGGGCTATCGTGTGGAGTATTCAGCTGCTTCAGATGCGTACACGCATTGCCCGGAAGGTTTCAACGAGTTCTACAATCAGAGACGTCGGTGGGTGCCTTCGACTATAGCAAACATTATGGATCTGTTGGGCGATGCAAAGCGTACAATTAAGATCAACGACAACATATCACTACTCTACGTGTTCTACCAAATGATGTTAATGGGTGGCACTATCTTGGGACCTGGTACGATCTTCCTTATGTTGGTGGGTGCCTTTGTCGCCGCCTTCCGTATAGACAATTGGACTTCGTTTCACTACAATATTGTGCCGATTTTGGCATTTATGGTTATATGTTTCACCTGCAAATCCAACATACAACTCTTCGTAGCCCAAGTGCTGTCCACATGCTATGCGTTGATCATGATGGCCGTCATTGTGGGTACAGCATTGCAGTTGGGGGAGGACGGCATAGGCTCTCCATCTGCCATATTTTTGATATCGATGGTTGGCTCATTCTTTATAGCCGCATGTTTACATCCCCAAGAATTTTGGTGTATTACGTGTGGCTTAATATACTTACTTTCAATACCATCTATGTACCTGCTGCTCATTCTGTACTCGATTATAAATCTAAATGTTGTTTCCTGGGGCACCCGAGAGGTTGTCGCCAAAAAGACTAAAAAGGAATTGGAAGCAGAGAAGAAAGCAGCGGAGGAAGCCAAGAAGCGGGTGAAGCAGAAAAGTATGTTGGGTTTCCTACAGAGCGGTATAGGCGACAATGACGATGAAGAAGGATCCATTGAATTCTCTTTGGCTGGGCTCTTCCGTTGTGTCTTCTGCACCCACGGCAAGACCTCTGATGAAAAGCAACAACTCACTAACATTGCCGAGTCATTGGATACAATCAAGCACCGCATGGATACTATTGAAAGTGCAGTGGATCCACATGGTCATCATGGCTCTCGTCATAACAGACGTCGAACCACCTCAAGTGGTTCCAAGGACCATCATTTGCTATCCTCCGTAGCAGAAAAATCTGGTGACGAAACGGATGAATCCGATTCGGATACCTCAGCAGAACCTAAACAGGAACGAGATTTCCTAACAAACCCCTACTGGATTGAGGATCCGGATGTACGGAAGGGTGAGGTTGACTTTCTATCAAGCTCGGAAATACAGTTCTGGAAGGATTTAATTGACCAATATTTGTACCCTATTGATAATGATCCGGTTGAACAGGTGAGAAACTTTGTTAAGAACATTAACCAGAATAGGGAAGGCTTTTCTTTTGAAGCACAATCCCAAAAACATGTCGATAACGTATTTTTAGGCCCGTATAGCTAAAGATCTCAAAGAGCTGCGCGATTCGTCAGTATTCGCATTTTTTATGATAAATGCTCTCTTCGTGCTAATCGTATTCCTGCTGCAATTGAATAAGGATAACATTCACGTTAAGTGGCCATTCGGCGTACGCACCAATATAACATATGACGAGTCCACTCAGGAGGTAATTGACTTCATTACAAACTCTACTAACACATGCATTTGTTTTCTTTCTCTCTCTCTCTCTCTCTCTACAAATATAATCTACTGTCGTATAAACTGTGTATATCGGTCGATCGACGAACTAAGGCCCGCATTGCTTCCGATCTGATTGAGCTACGAAATAAGTCGGTCTTTGCGTTTTTCATGGCCAACGCCTTATTTGTATTGATTGTGTTCTTATTGCAATTGAATAAGGATAAACTGCATATTATTTGGCCGTTGGGCGTCAAAACGAACATTACGTATATCGAAGAGACATCTGAGGTTTATAATACCATATTATTCTAATCAATTTTGTACTTATTTGTGTGTTTTCTACTACCAAAAACCTTCAACAACAACTACAACTAAGACTACAATACTTTTCTGTTCTGTTCTGTTCTGTTCTGTGTCTCTCAATATGTGTGTCTTTAATCTTAACCTATGTACAATATACTCAAGGAACCACTACCTTCTAACTTTTCCACCTTGCTATCTGCCTTTCTTTCCCACTATTTGTTATATATTTTCTCTACCCCTCATTGTTCGACACGTCAAACACATGTTCAGTCATAGTTACATGTTACATGTCACATATGTACCTACAAGCATATATCTGATGAATGATTCCAATATTTGCAACATATTTGTTTCTTATGATTCTATTCGTTTGCTCCTTATTCCTGTTAATTAGAAACCCATCCTAATGGTTCGGGCATATCACTACCAACAACAACAATCAATCAAATTCTGCATCAATCATAGTAATGCAGTCAACAATTACAACAACAGCAACAACAACACATTGTCATGCTGCAGATCCCAATACAGTTAACCCGTAACACGGTAAACTGTGTACCATTTTCAAAACAAAAAATAATAACAGTTTGTTACAAACATTACATGCAGAGTGATAAAGCATGGCCCATATCAAACCCCACCGCATATAACACACTGATACGGTATCACTCATATTATTCAAAACATAGCACTATCACCGACAACTGGTACTATGTTCTCACCTTTAAAAAAAAAAGCATCAATTTCGAATTCGTTAATGTTACTAACAACTTCAATATTATTAGAAATAATAACACTAATAGAACTCAAAATATTCCCGTTCTTAGGTACACATATCTAAGGAGTATCTGCAACTGGAGCCTATTGGTTTGGTCTTTGTGTTCTTCTTTGCCTTAATTTTGATTATTCAATTTACGGCAATGTTATTCCATCGTTTCGGCACTTTGTCCCACATTTTGGCATCAACCGAGTTAAACTTTTGTAAAAAGAAATCGGAAGATCTGACACAAGATCAACTCATTGACAAAGTAATATTTGAGAGTCCACAGAATTTATGAAAACTTTACCAAACCGTGGTATCCTTTTTTAGCACGCCGTGGAAATAGTTAAAAACCTACAGCGCTTACAGGGTATAGATGGAGACTACGATAATGATTCTGGTTCTGGTCCAGATCGAATAGCTAGGCGGAAAACTATACAGAACCTTGAGAAAGCACGTCAACCTAGACGTCAAATCGGCACCTTGGATGTGGCCTTCAAGAAACGTTTTCTTAAGCTTACGGCTGATGCTGAGAATAATCCTGCCACGCCCATTCTCACTCGCCGTCTAACCATGAGAGCCGAGACTATTCGAGCTCTGGAAGTGAGAAAGAACTCGGTTATGGCCGAAAGACGTAAATCGGCTATGCAAACTTTGGGTGCGAAAAATGAGTATGGCATTACTACAGCGAATCCGGTAAGACCACAAAAAAATAAAGATTTATTGAAATGCATATATACTAATTTGAATAATCTATATACCAGATCAATAATAATGGCGGTATAACCAATCAGCGGAGTGGGCGAGTTTCAAATGCTGGAATCAGCATCAAGGATGTTTTTAATGTGAACGGAGGACCAAATGAAGTAAATTAATCATTGAATATTTTAAAAATGCTGTTAGACCATTAATTATATTTACCCAATTGAAAATATAGCAAATTTATGGCTCGAATGGTGGTGGCACCATAAACCAGGGCTACGAACACGTCATCGATGAAGAAGGTGATGGCAATTCCCTTCGATTGACTACACGAAACCCACATCAAGTGTCCTGGAGTCAAAATACTAACGGGAATAACACAGGACGTTTGTAACAACTATTTAAGTTAGCAACATAGAAATAATCCGCGCCTGACGCCTCTATATTTAGGGTTCTAATTTGTATATACATAATGTAGAGCTAGAAACGACATTGCAGGGGCCTTGTCATACACAACGAATATTATGCTTAGCTAATCACACTGCCAGTGATGTGTCAGCCCTTTCATCTTCAAGGGCTACAACATTCTTAATAAACTGTACTATACATACATATATAAATTTATTATTTGTTAGTCTAGGTTTAAGAATTTGTGATGTTGACACGCCTTGTTTTGGGGATGCGTCAATTACAATACCAGTGAATGCTGACACATAATACTCATTTTAAAGCTGATTTGAAAGTGTAGCAATTTAAATACTATTTATATCAACTCAAATAACTCAATTATATGTGGTATATTACCCGTAATACCAATATACAACTTATGGAAATAGCAATAATAAATTTTGTTAATAATACAACGCTTGTTTTCCTGATCATTTCAAATGTCGGGATGGTAGTCGGGATGGTGCTGCGCAGGAAGAGCTTTGTTAGAGAATGTTTACTTTGAACACAAGCGATACCACGATATTTATTCCAGAGCAAATCGTTATGCAATGTTCGAAGTAGATTCATATTAAGCATATTTCTCCTAATCAATGAAATCATCGAAAATGTATGCTTTGACGCCTTCAGCTTTTACAGTTTTTAAAATCAGGGACACGACCATGCCTGTACTCTTCAGCCAGACGAGTTTGCTTCCAAACTTCAGTTATCACCACACACTCCACAAAACTCGCTACTGTAAACTGCAACGATGCAACGGGGCATCATTCTTTAAAATTTTTGTCGGAATTGGCGCGAAAAGCCGACACCGTATTTATCCTGGAAATGTAACAAACAATAGGTACAATATGTATCATACATTTTTAATAGGTAAAGTGAAGTGAACCGAAATTTAAAAAAATTTAATAAAAATGGGTATAATATAAGTTATAAACGCAAACCAGTTCTTTATCGGCTTTAAGCCCTCGTTTATTACAATATTTTGAATAACTTTATTGGTGGACACACTTTAATGCACGTAGTTTCTATGATTTCTTGGAAGCTACTAAAAACTGCTATGCTTTTGCATGAGGGATAACATTTATAGTAAACTGTGATAAGAGTAGACACATAACGCCATCAGAAAGCGCTACAACGAGACTAGATTCAACAAAATTAATATGTTTATACCATATATATATATATATATAAATATATATACATAAATATCTGGTTATGTATATAGAAAATAATTTGTGGCTTAGTGGAATAACATGTTGCCCTTTTTAGCTGCTATTGGCAGACGATCGTCAGGTCCAACCTGTAGAAATGGATTGGGTATAGTATCCAAACGTATAGCAGGCATATCGCCCGTTTTTTTAACTACACCATTGCCATTATTGAGTCCGTTATCATTGCCAAACTGCTCCATAAGGAACTTTTCGACGACCGCATTCATTTCACCGCTGTCAGCCCCGGGCGCTGCATTATTTTCCTGTTCGGCACAATCAAACATATGCTCACTGTCGCAGGTGCAATCCTGTGCAGCCTGAAATTCTCGACTGTAGATTGCCGTGTTGTCAAAATCACGGATGCAATTACCTCCCTGCCGTTCCATGTCATACCCCTCTGGGCAGGGATTGGGTGGATTGCAGTAGGCGGGCAGACTGGCATCGGTCTTCACAATGGTATTATAACGATTCAATCCCTCGCCCATACCGCCCGATACATACTGATGTCCCCAAAGCGAGCTGTGCTGCAAGAATTCTTGATCCCGCAACGAGGGATTTGGATTACCGGGCTGAAGTACGCAATCGCTGCCATCATTACAAAGTCTTGCGTACTCCGAGCGTGACACAAGGTCAACGTTATCCTTGCCAGCAACTGCTGTTGCCGCTGCGCCACCCATGTCTCCCTCATTGTCCACATCATAATAACCTACCTGCATGTCATTTGACATACGGTTTAGCAGCTCCGTCAACAGCACATCCGCAAAAATACTGTCCTTGGAATCGAATCCTCGCGCCTCCGAACCGCCTCCACTCAATGCAATGCAACATGCCAATAGCATGCAGACAGCTGGAAAACCCATTTAATTGTTATAACCATAAATTTAATATATTAAAACATACGAATGTCGACTTTTCTTTGCCACTTACCTTTCGACTGGGCCAACATATTGCGCATTTCTACTTCCGTTATCAACGCCTACGTCAGTGTGGATTTTATTGATTTTTTTTCGGCTGGAGCAGCAGCTGCAACTTAGTCTATGGTCCGTGGTGTGTATATCACTATTGAGACAGTACCATATGATGTGCTGGCAACCAGTTGAATACACACAATATACACAGC
>JBANCZ010003615.1:0-12111 GCA_037040025.1 Sphaerogastrella javana | reverse complement strand
CTCCGGCGATGAGACTTGGATTTATGCTTACGACCCTGAAGCAACAGACCAATCAAGCGACTCTCGTGCTAAAGGCGAGGCCAGACCGAAAAGAGCACGTCAAAGTCGTTCAAAAATCAAGGTTATGATGACAGTTTTTTTTCGATTTTTGTGGTGTGGTGCACTGTAACTTCCTTCCACCTAGCCAAACTGTTATAAGGAATATTATTTGAGCGTTATGCGTCGTTTGCGTGAAGCAATTCGTCGAAAAACACCAGAACTATGGGCCAACAATTCTTGGTTTTTGTATCACGATAATGCACCGCTACACACTGCACTCGTTCTTCGTGACCATTTCGCCAAGAACTCGACGCATATCGTTCCGCAACCACCGTATTCTCGTGATTTTGCTCCGCGTGACTTCTGGCTTTTCCCAAAACTCAAGAGACCACTCCGGCGAACGCGTTTCGAGTAGATTGAAGAGATGAAAGCGGAATCGACAAGGGCGCTCATGGCTATATCGGAAAGGGACTATTTGGCCTGTTTCGAGGATTTGAAAAAAACGTTGACAGAGGTGTATTTTATCGGGAAGGGATTACTTTGAAGGAGATGAATTTGATTCAGGAGAATAAGTAAAGAATTTTCACTTTACAAACAAATTCACCCTCCTTTTTTTGTAGTATGTATGTACGTTGGTTGATATGTGTATTAAATAGAACAGACACAATGCGAAAAACCGTTTAATATCAAAATTAAAAACGAATAAAATTCCTAGACAAGCACACGGATTCGCTCAGCCGTTCTGTTGGCGTTTGCGTTACCGTTACCAAGCCCCTGACAACCACCATGCCACCATCCTCCTGTTCTTTCTTTCGTTCTCGCTCTCTCTCGCTCTCTCTTTCTCGTTCTCTCTCTCTTTCTCTCTGTCTCTCTTTGTCTTTCTCTTTCGCTATTTTTCGAGGGAGATCTTGTGCCAAATTCATTTTTAGCCACGAAATTTGCTGTTCAGTTCGAAATTTAGCATCGTGTGGTCTAGATCAGCGTTTTTTCCGTGTCCCATTCGATCGGTCGAAAAACTAAAAAATATCAAATAAATTCGTGTGCTAACAACAAAAGCAAAAACATGTACATATTGTATATATATAATATAAGTCGCATATGACTTTTTTGTGTGTGGTGTTTGAATTTTTTTTCGTCTATATAAATAATAGCCCGCATATACTAGAGATTCAAGATACAAAAAAGAGCGAACGAATCGGTTGACAATTTGCAACAAATTAACAGCAAAAATACGATCGTTTAATCATTACGTAAAACACGAACTATAACAGAATTCACATTTAAACTCAAATTCGAATTTAGATTCACATTCATTTTTGAATGAACTAAAACATTTTCGAAATCCTACCATTTGCCAATGGAGCGAAGTACCGTTCTCAATGCCGTTCTATTGCCTGGGCCTGTAAACTGACAGCCCCAAGTTCAAGTTCATCTAAATGTTTTGCAATATGGCAAATGCCATCGCCCAAACCCATAATCTCTATGACTAAACTTATCACTAAAGAAAACGAAAATAAATAAAAATGAAAGATATGAAATTAATGTTAAAAATAAAAAACACATAACATAAATAAATATAAATATCAGCTTAATATCGTTAAAATTATTTCGTTTCTTGTACTATCTGATATATAACGAAAAGCACACATTTGTTATAGGGTGGATGGGTTTTATTGGGCGAAAACTTGTATAAAGTCTTAGACATCGAAGGTGGGACATGTCGAAAAGAAAACACCTATTAGGTATTGAAAATGACATAAATGATGCGAGTATGATGTACATACAAATTTCCCAAAAGTTCAAATAATCCTTTTGAATCAGAACATTTATATCTATAGAGAATCTAATATTCTGTTTCATTATCAACTCCAACATTAGGATAAAAGCATTTTCAACGAAATTTTCCCAAAAAAACGACCACCTTCATTGTATAATCATAGTCAAAAACAAAATCAATTAGTTACCCCAGGCCATTTCTTAGTTTGTTTATAGCATTTTTACGGTACATATTCAATCTAACAATGCCTCGAGGCATCTCTCAATATATTTGGCTATAGGTTGCGTTCCCAATGATTCATTCAGAATCAAAAAACAAAAAAAAAAAAACAAATCATACTCTCTAGCATTTAGAAAAGCGCGTTAAGCAATAATGTCTATGATATTAGAAAGAAACTGCAATTATATCTTATAAAATAATTTCAACTTTATTTTTTTTTCAACTATATATTTGATAACTTGATGCTCATTGCTTGATTATAATTGTGTATTCAAATTTGATTTCGTTTTAAACTTTAATTCGTATATAATTTAGTTCATTTGTAGCACTTTTTAAGAGTATACAATTATTTCAGCATTTTTATCAATGAATTAATCAAATCACAATTAACATATCAAAAAATGGCTCATTGATATTTTAAAACTCTTTTTATTAGATCTTTTCGTATTGTATTTTTTGTAGAGATTACATCCAATCATCAAATTGAGAGGGTATCAATGTGTCGGCAAATCATGAGTAGATTTTTTCTTCTTTTTTGACATCTTTTGGGATTTTGTTTGTGTTTTGTAGTTGCGTCCATTCGGCTGTAGATAAGAACAGACAACCAACGAGTGCGACTATTTTTAAACATTTGGGGCAGGCCAATAAAAGTCGCGCGTCTTGTCGATATACCGCCTCAAATATGAGGGCAAGTGGGGATGCGAAAAGCTCTGACTATGTGTATTGGCGTGGCTATGGGGATGGGGAATGCGACTAGGTTTGAACTGTGACAGTTGTTTGGGCATGAGTGCAGTAAAGGGTGTAACTCGCGAACATTGACTAATTAAAAAAGATATTGAGTTGGCACGACAATTAGCAAAAGTCTACGTCAATTGTCAATAGGCGCTATAATTGTAATTAAAATTATATGCACATCATTTGACTTTGATGAGCTGGGTTATAGATAATACCAGAACCTAACGAAACTGATGTGATTTAATATTATAAATATAGAACAAACATCCAACAATTCGGACGGTTAGTGTCGGGCAACTGACCATGTGTTCGTTGTTTTCTGTGAAGCTTTATATGTAGCTTTGTATTATAGATTATCAATATTGATAATCGATTAGCGATATAGTTAGGCACAGTGTTTGAAACTCGATTTCTAAACGACAAATGTATAACAAGCCATATTCTAACAACCAACCATATCTTAATTGAAAATTCTAATTCATATCGAAAAGTGAATTATAAAAATGAAAATGCGCAATCCACGCATACACCTAAAATAAATCTATTAAAATTATAGATATATAATACAGTCTTAGTAACAAATTTAACCATTCGCCATTTATGCCAAATAAATATTTAACAATAGAAGCAAGTGAATGTTAATCCAGATATCTACATCCGAATACTTTTGAAAATGTGCATAATAACAGCGATATAGTCGACTGAATGACTAAACGAATGACCAATAGTGCAAATTAGATGAGATCTCTCAATTGAATCGTTGATTACCATCATAAAAGCCTCTGTAAATTCAGCAAACTGTAAATTATAGTGTTAAAATTTAACACAATATTGTGAGAGCTAAAACCATAAAATGTCTTGTTGCGGCCAAATAACAAATATACGCGTGCCCATCGAACTGAACAGTCAGAGTGACGTGCTTAAGGTAAAAGAGCTGAAGGAAATGGAATATTTATATAAATACGTCCGAAAACCACTTCCGCACCCCTAACAGGCTCAGTTTAAATAATAACCTCAGTTTAAAGAACTATTTGTTTTGGCGCTAAACTAATATCAAATTTTTTTGCTTCTTTTTTGTGTTTCTCTTATTCTTGTTTTCCTTCACATTTCCCACATTTTTGTTAGATTATATACGATCCACAACTAGACACACAACACAGGGTAGGCCCCCCTAGGGGTGGGCAGCCTAAAATTCCTACATTCCGTGCGTCATCATGTTTTCAATCTAAACAAATCGATAACCTATAAACGAAATTGATATTCTATTTTTCTAAAAAAAAAAAATTTTTTTAATTATGAAAGTTTCCCCAATTGCAACCTCACCAAAAAAGATCTTTTTTAAATTTTTCATTTTTCTTCGTTCTTTCATTTTATCCATTTTATTTCGTACATCGAAATTCCACAGATGTTTGCCATTAAGGAAGTGTTCGATTGGCAACTTTAATCGATCGATCGCATTTGCACCCACTATATAAGTACATATATATTGTACTATACATGTATGTTGAAGTAGATATGTAGTACGTATTTGGTACTCATAGTCACTTACTATTCCTAATGGTATCGCACCCATTAAATTCATTGAGTGATGAATTTATGTTCTTTGACTTCAAAATAACCATATAACCATATATCATGCCAATTTCATTTGGGGCTAGATCAATTCGTATTCGATACGATTATTGATTTATGTCCATCAATGTGAATGGATTAATACATCCCGTGGATTCCAATTCAGTCTAAACACACTTGTTTGTTGTCGTTGCCTTATTGGCACACTGAAAATACTGTCACAAACAAATATTTATCTTAAAATTAGACAAAAAAAAATAATTACCCTTTTAATTTTGATTCATGTGACTTTTTATAAACTATTTATATGTGTAATTAAGAGTTAGGGAATTTTAGTTTTTGAATCCGGAACACACAAAGGGTGAATTAACGTTGTGCAAAGTTCAATTGTGTGTAATATGCAAGGCAGATTTCGTGAACTATTCTTGATCAGGATGACAAGAGAAGTCATGTCCATATGTATATCATGGCTATAGCTTTGCAAACCCAGTTCATCACCTTTAAGTTGATACCAAATGGTCACAGGATAGGAGTTTTTATTTTGGCCTATATGTGCATAGTTATATTGTATGTATATGAATATAATTACGATCATGTTGAATTAGGGAATAAGGTTCGTTGCACATTATTTAAAACTTTTCTGTGTCATTATAGAAGATTGAAATTCTATTCTATCATTCGTTTGTTAAACTCTCATTTTCATTTACCCTTTATCTATCATCTATCTTTATCAACTAGTCACTCATTTTGCATGACCATGATTCTTTGTTTCTTTTTTCGTGTATCGAAAACTGTTTACAGGGTCCAGAACAAATACACGTCTCCAAATTCTACAAGGAGTCAAAGAATGGTAAATTTATATCCTACATCACAGAGAATGTGCGAACTCTGTATCAAACGTTTCGCGAAGGTGCCTATGCCTCCAATAACGGACCCTGCCTCGGCTGGCGAGAGACTCTAACATCGTCCTATCAGGTGGGTTTACCTGAAAGGTAGCACAGAAACAGCAGCACATGAAGATAAACCCTTTTTCTTTTCTAGTGGATCAACTATGATGAAGCACTACTGCGTGCCAAGAACTTTGGAGCTGGCATGCTTGCACTAGGTGCCCGACCCAAGCAGCTGATTGGTATCTACTCGCAGAATCGACCCGAATGGATACTGTACGAGCAGGCGTGCTACTCATTCTCGTTGGTAGTGGTGCCACTGTATGATACACTGGGTCCCGATGCCTGTGCTTTTATCATACGTCAGACGGAAATGTCCATCATAATAGTGGAGGACGATGGTAAAGCCGCCATGCTGTTGGAGAAAGCACCGCGTAGCCTAAAGATTATCGTCTCCATTAAACCCATACGCCAAACAACCTTGGAGCGAGCGCGTAGTCGTGGCGTACAGATTTTCTCGTTCATCGATGTTGAGAAACTGGGAGCCAAAGGCAATCATCCCGAGGTACCGCCAACGTCAGAGGATTTATGCACTGTGTGCTATACGTCCGGTACCACAGGTAATCCAAAGGGTGTAATGCTTACACATGGCAATGTGGTGGCCGGGGTCTGTGCCGTGATACTGCAAATGGGAGACCATCGCATACGAGCCGGAGATGTAATGATATCGTTCCTTCCGCTGGCGCACATGTTCGAGCGGTGTTGCGAGAATGGCATGTACTATGTTGGTGGCTGTGTGGGATTCTATTCCGGTGACATCAAAGAACTGACCAATGATCTGAAGATGCTGAAGCCAACGGTAATGCCTGCTGTACCGCGTCTTTTGAATCGTGTCTATGACAAAATTCAGAATGATATATCCGCCTCCGGGCTGAAGCGTGCCCTTTTTAACATGGCTCTCAAAGCAAAGGAGAAGGAGATTGCCCGTGGTGTGCTACGGCGTAATGGCTGCTGGGATAAACTCGTATTCAAGAAGGTGCATCAGGCCTTCGGAGGAAATCTACGTCTGATGGTCGTCGGCTCCGCACCATTGGCTGGAAATGTTCTAACCTTTATGCGCTGTGCGCTTGGATGTCTGGTGTTGGAGGGTTACGGCCAAACGGAATGCACCGGCGCCATCACTCTCACAGTGCAGGGTGACCATGTGCCTAACCATGTAGGTCCACCAGTTTCCTGCAATGCGGTAAAGCTGGTGGATGTCCCAGAAATGGAATACTTTGCAAATCAAAACACAGGCGAAGTCTGCGTTCGGGGTTCTAATGTATTCCACGGGTAAATATAGATCCACATCTATTTTCAAATGAATACAATCCACTAACAATATAAACTATCGCTCTCAGTTATTACAAGGATCAGGAAAAAACAGCGGAAGCCATCGATGCCGAGGGCTGGCATCATACTGGCGATGTCGGCATGTGGTTACCTAATGGAACACTCCGTATCATCGACCGTCGCAAGCATATCTTCAAGCTCAGTCAGGGCGAGTATATAGTACCAGAGAAGATTGAGAATATCTACACTCTCAGTCAATATGTCAATCAAGTTTATGTCTACGGCGAAAGCTTAAAGGTAAGATGGAAGACGAAAATATGATTATTGTTCACTATCTATATGTTAGAGTAGTGATATGCCATGGAATTGTTGAAAGTGTAATTATGTTCATATCAAATCGCACGCAACATCTCAAATCGAACTTCCAACTTCGTAAAAAGGTAGACGAACCAGAAAACACGTAGATATGTTCATAGTAATGATATATTAAGGGATGTTTGGAACGTTCTTTTCAATCGGTTTTCAAGCAGGACAGATAGTCTAGTGTAGTAATTTATATACATATATGCTATATATATTAGATTCTAGTAAAGTTGCTATTAATCTGTTGTTACTTACAGAGCTGCATAATCGCCGTTGTTGTACCTGATATGGATGTATTAAAGCAATGGGCCATTGAGAACAATGTCAGGGGCACACTGTCCGTCCTGTGCAATAATAAAAACGTTAAGGAACTGATAATGAGCGACATGCTCAATTGGGGAAAACAGAGTGGACTGAAGTCGTTCGAACAGGTAAAATGATAAAACTTAATACTCAAAGTATAACTAATAAAAATATTGACATTTATTTAGATTAAGGATGTTTATCTGCATCCAGATCCCTTTTCAGTACAGAACGGTCTGTTGACTCCCACTTTCAAGGTGAAGCGACCACAATTAAAGAGCTATTTCAAACCGCAACTGGAGGACATGTATAAACACTTGGATTAGTAGTGAATAGCAAGAGAGAAAAAGCAAGAACAAACCAAGAACAACGAACTACAATAATTTAACATTAATGAAAGTGAAGATTATCTATGAACCAGAATAGATTCTTATATTCTTAACTGTTCGCCTAACAAAGACTACCAATACAATACAATATTTTTTGAATACCAAAAGTGAGCCGAAGTGAAGAGTTGAGTAGGAGTGTAAAACAATATTTGTGATAATATTGTTTTTAGAACATAAAGATACAGCAGTCTAATTTCCGTCAATTTATAGCACGTAAGCAGCGCAAGATACATAGCAGCATATACATGATATATATATATATATATATGTATACATAAATATATATATATACAATATATTATCTAAAGATACAGATACAGATCTATATACAGATCAATAATTTAACCAATTTTTGGCAGACGCATTTTTTCTTTATAATTTAACAAACAACAACACAACACTAATAACAGTAACAAAAAATATAATTATACAAAGTTAGAAAAGCCTTTACGAATATGTTAACTATTTCTTAACCCATACGGTTTTAGTTGGAAAATGTTTCAAATTTATAGCGGCAATTACGTAGTCTGATCAAAAACATATGCATAAACATAATGAACATATAATAAATATAGAGATCAAAACAAAACCAAAGCTTTAATTACCTAACACTCGTATACTACGACTACACTCAGCGTTAGATTAAACATTTTTTAAAATTATATATTCAACAAACAACAAGCAAAATAAACAATACGTTAGTTGACTAAGCATACACGCTTTCAGTTATAAATAACAATCTAAAAATGAAATTTTAAATTCAAAGCAAAATTAAGCATTAATTCCCCCAACTAAAAGAATTGATATTCTCAACAAAAGATACAAAAAAAAACTTTACCTTCTTAGACTATATTGTCTGCCTTACGAAAGATTAAAATGAAAACCTTTGAAAATGCAGAATAGAAAGAATTCAAACGGATAGCTCTCTAAAAGAAACTTAAATATGGCCGAAACTAAAATAATAATAACCCAAACTTATGATAATATTAATAGTTATTTTCTTAACGTAGATAAAAATATAAAGGTGTGTGAATTTATGCAATAAATTCACAAATAAAATTATTCCAAAAACAAGTAAAAAATAAACCAAAAGTTTACAAAATTGTATTATTTGTTTGAATCTGATATTGGGCAAATACTAGCCAAACCCACCTACAGAACAACTAAGGAAACTAAATCAAATCCTTAGACAAATGAGACGGGGCCAGGGGAACGCTCAATGAACACAATGGGAAGTATACTCTCAAAGAAGTAAACTTAATTGGTCTTTTCCAATAAATTCTAAGATTTTTCTATATGATATCGATAATCGATTTCGCCAATCAGAAATCAACATCGATAATCGATAAAAAAAAAAGTAGGTATGTAATGCAATTTTGGACATACATATGTTCCAAAGTACAACATTCTAGCTTCAATTGCGTCTTTTAACACAATTTTTGCTTCAGGGTAACCATCAGTGATTATATATTTAAATATTAGAGTAGGGGTACAATGAAATTCAGCTCATACGTGTTAAAGCCCAACGTTTTAGCTGCAAAGTAACGCCTGTTATGAACTTTTGGTGTCCAATTGTGGTGGAGTGTAACCAGGTATCTAATAAAACAACAATGGATGTATAATATAATTGTGCATAAGTGTGCCAAAAGAGAATCTTGTGTCTTTATAACTACACCTGGTGTCCCTATTTTTAGTTTTTTTTGGTATCCAGCAGTGGGGGTTGGGAGCAGATATCCAAGGTGAAGGATTCGGATGTGTTCTAAAGCAGAACTTTCTATCTTTAAAAATGTGTATATCATGGGGATTTTAAAGATTGGGCTCCCCGATATCTCAGGTATCCAACGTATGAAAGAAACTTGATCTGCCTACAAGCAGAAGTAGTGTTCGTGCAAGATATGAACTGTAGCTTTTATAGATTCTGAAATCTCGGTATTTATTAAGACGGACTGATATGGCTCAATTGACTCAGCTTATCTTCCTAATCAGGAATATATATACTTTATGCGGTCGACCACGCCTCCTCCTGCCTGTTACACACAAATCGACTTGGCACAAAGTTAACAATCCTTTAGGTGTTTTTTAAGAAGAGGGCGTAAAAAGTATTGTATTTTCGATATTTTAGTGTAATATGGACCTTACGAGCTTCATACAATACATTTTGTCAAACCCTGCGAAGTGTTTATACTTATAAACATATGCTGGTTGGGCAATTCAAAATCATTTTTTCCTGTTAAATGTATCATTAATTCTGGATTATATTTTGCCAAAAACTACAGTTCAACCAAAGGTAGAATGTTGTTGTTATCTTGGAGGCAAATATTCGTTGGACTTACGCTGAAATTCGAAAGTTCGCATAGATTTCAAATAAGTCAAACTTTTTACTTTGCATTCAATTATTTGCATTTATTCAGTTAGTAAAGATGAGTCTATTTCCTTGCTTATAGAAGACACTCTTGGAATGCAAATTTATTTTAAACTAACGAGCAATTTGCTTACTTTTTGAGTTACTAATAAAAACTATAGTTTATGAATTGGTTTTACTTTCCTACTTTCATTTTTTGCCTTTTGCTCGCCAGCAAAGTTCTTTAAGCTTAGCTAATTTTTAGATTTTCAAAGTATCGAAAGAAAGAATAAGACATAAATTTAGTAACGAAATGGAGATGATATTATTAAGACTGATCACAGCTCGCCATGCACATGTTCAGGTGGTGGCGGTTCTGTTAGGATGACAACATGATCATCATCATCATCATCATCGTCACTTTCGTCATTATCCCGGCTGCTACTGCTGATGCTGTTGTGATTCTCACGATCTTCGATGCGTCCCAGCAGTGCCTTGAGCTCCGCGTCATAATCCTTCCATTCTGGCACAATACGTTGAGCTGCTGTCAATTTGGCCTCTTTGGTCTGCGGATTGTTGCACAGATCAATGACTTTTGCGCTCTTGAAGGAGCTGTCGCTGCACCAAGTCTGACACCAAAGCCACTCGTCGGGCAGCGATTTAATTGCCACCTGATGAATCATGTTGTTAGGCAGATCCTGATCTAAATTGGACAAACTATTTGGGTCCTGGCTTAAAGCCTGATACTGTCCACGCAAACGATCGCCGGCTGCAATCTTTCTAAAACGTTTTAGATCCACCACGTACAGAGCCGAAATATGGTATCTGCGACCCATAAGGTGGCTACGCCAATAGCCCTGCTTCCAGAAACGAAAGCCTTCCATTTCCTTCCGTGAATCACAAAATGGTGTGTACGCATACGGTGCACCACCTAAATTCATATCATAT
The DNA here is from genome assembly GCA_037040025.1 of Sphaerogastrella javana. Classification (NCBI taxonomy): domain Eukaryota; kingdom Metazoa; phylum Arthropoda; class Insecta; order Diptera; family Drosophilidae; genus Sphaerogastrella; species Sphaerogastrella javana. The sequence goes on along the minus strand of JBANCZ010003615.1, from coordinate 1,206 downwards.
AACTCCTTAATATCCGCGCGTACAATGGCATCAGCGTCAACAAAAATGATTTTGCGCACATTAAGAGGAAAGAGTACGTCTAAAAATAGGATCTTATAGCCCCAAATGGTGCGCTGTTTTTCGGTTTGCTGGTGTAACCAACGTGGCCATTTGTACTGTACCAGTTCATATTGGAAGTTATACTCTTTTGCCATATGGGGCAGAAAGTCTGTAAACTGTGGCGACAAATAATTCTTGAGGAACCAGAATTTCACTGGTGATTTAGTATGCTTTAACAGTGAGACCATCATGATGCGCAGTAGCCGCTCGTAAAGATGTCCGGAGGCTACAGAGAATATGTTAATGGTTTCAGTATCTTCATCCGTTGCAGTACCTCCACTGCTTCCACTGAAACTATTTGCTATGCTGTTCCAAATACCAGTTTGCGTTGGGGCATTATCATCGGATAGCAACTCAGCATGCTGCATGCCAGGTCGCTTGGAGACTCTTAGTTTGGTTACATGGGAGCGCAGCGAGGTGATCAGCACCTGAACCGCACCAGTTTGCTGCTGATGCAACGTATTGGGTCCCTCTGCATGACTAATACCATAAATGTCAGTTGATTTTCCCTCACGCAGACGTAATGTCCAGGCACCGGGATTTGCCTTCAATTGGAAATAACCCAAATTTGCCATGACAATGGTGTCAACTAGCGATGGCTGTGTCTTCGTTCCAAGCACCAGCTGCAGTCCTCTAGGCGGTGCACCACTTGCGGCATCAAAGCAATGTCCCTCGAGCAAAAGATACTCCAAGCCAAATTCACTATGTACTGGTCCACCAATATCGCGCAGTTTGATATTATCCAAATCATAAACGGCACGCACCGCTTCCACCAGCCAATTCTCTGGGACCTGCAGTTGCTGTGTTAGTAGAGGATTTGCTGGCAAGCCACTAAACTTGGCCAATGGACCCTCTGCACGAGCACCGTTCGGCTCGAACTGCACCTCCGATTCTACAACATAGCGGTAGAAATTCTTCACTGGCATATCGCTGTGCTGGGCCACTGGTGTTAGATATAATTGCAGTTGACAGTTCAATATTTGCCGCAGTAGGATTAATATAGGCGTTAACTTTTGTGCCGCTCTTGAGGCGGGATCCAGCACGGCTGCGACTTGAAAATGTGGCAACTTCTGTTCTTTGGCTGGCAGTTGTACCACAGTATGATCC
>JBANCZ010003614.1:0-12113 GCA_037040025.1 Sphaerogastrella javana | reverse complement strand
GAGAGAGAGAGAGAGAGAGAGAGAGAGAGAGAGAGAGAGAGAGAGAGAGAGAGAGAGAGAGAGAGAGAGAGAAAGAGTAGAAGAGCAGTGGTATAACTAAACGAAGCTGTTGCAAAGAAGAAATCCTGTTGCTGGAATGCAGATTTCGAACTCGTTTAGATGCAACCCATTGCAAGAATTGCAACATGCTGCGCCCTTGCAACCACTGTTGCCACTACTACCAATACCAATACCAATACCAATACCAATACCAATACCAATAATACTAATACCATTACTAATACTACTAATACAATCTCTCAATGTTGGCCCTTCAACATTGCAATATTGCAACATTGCAACATGCAGCATGCAACATTCTTGTGGCGCTTGAGTTTTTGGGCTCTGGCTGCTCCTCAGACTTTCTACCTGCCGTTCTGGTGGGGGCAACACCCCCGGGTCCACCCCATCCCTCCTTCTCCTTTGCAATGGAAAGAGTTACATTGCTATAGCATCTTGGCAACTTGTTCCGGTCTCTTCTTCTCTCCTTCTCCTTTTTCTTTTTCTTCTTCTTCATCTTCTTCTTTCTCTTCATCTTCTTCTTCTTCGTCTTTATCATTGCTTTCGTCTTCTTCAGCTTTTACTTCAGCTGCTGCTGTTGCTGTTGCTGCTGCTGATGTTGCTGCTGTTGTTGTCGCTGATGTTGCTGCTGTTGTTGTCGCTGGCAAAAACAGGTTCCATTGCTCAAGAATTTTTGCTAAAGCTTCTAAAACTCTTTGCGTATGTGTGTGTGTGTGTGTTGCTGTGTTTGTTTGTTTTGTTTATTTGTAAAGTGTCCATTGTTGTTGTTGTTGTTGTTGCTGCTGCTATTTGTAATATTTCTATTGCTGCTTTTGGCAACAACAACCCTGATTCTTATTGTTGTTGTTGCTGTTGCTGTTGCTGTTGTTGCTGTTGCTTCCCGAGTTATATTGAACTCTTTGTGAAAAAGCAACAACAATAGAAGCGACAACAACGGCACAATAACGCAACAACAACAACTTGTAGCAGATGTTGGTGTTTTACAAGCTGTTAACTGCCGCTGCTTAATGGGCAAGCCACAGCAGCAACAACAGCAGCAACAATAGCAGCAACAACATCAGCAGCAACAAACACTTTACGCATATAAAAACAATTGATATAACAACAATATATTAATGATGTTGTTGTTGTCATTATTATTATTGATGTAATTGGGGTTATTGTCATTGTTGTTGTTGCTGCTGTTGCTGCTGTTGCTGTTGCTGTTGCTGCTGCTGCTGTTGCTACTGCTGTTGCTGTTGCTGTTGTTGCTGCTGCTGATGTTGCTGCTGTTGCTGTGGCTGCTTTTGCTGTTGCTGCTGCTGTTGCTGCTGTTGCTGTTGCTGTTGCAAAAGGTTGTTTTACACACTCAATAGTGTTCAATGTAAAATGTTATATAGAGAGAGAAAGATATGTAGAAAGAACGTAGGAGAAGAAGAAATAGCGTAAGAGAAAAAAAGGGAGCAAAAGAAGATCAACTTATAATCTACTTACAACAGTCTAAGATGAATGATAACAGAGAAAGAAAGAGACAGAGAACGAGGAAGAGGGAGAAAGCAAGAAGCAGCGGCAGAGGCAGAGGCAGAGAGAGGGGCGGAAAAGGGGCGGGCTCATAAGCAGTGGAAATGATCAAGCTACTAACTTAGTTAGCAGAATGACTAAAAGTTAGTCATTGCGGCTATATTTGTTGGTGTTGCTGCTGCTGCCGATGTTGCTGTTGTTGCTGCTGCCGATGTTGTTGTTGTTGTTGCTTCAACTGCTTCTGTTTGGCATTCCCTTATGTCTGTTCCTCTGTTTCTTTGTCTCTCTGTCAGTCCGTTTGTCTGTTTGTTCGGGGTCACGCCCATGTATGTATATATATATATATATGTGTATGTGTGTGTGTGTGCGTGTGTTTATAAATTTCATTTGTGTTGGTTTAACCTTTCCCCTGCCCACCTCCAGCGGGGCCAAGCAACACCTTTTGCGCCTCCTTCACTAATTTCTAACAGTTTTATGCTAATTTTTGTTGAAGACAAACATTTGAACTAAGCCGCTGACAACAACAACAACCGCAACACGACAACAACAACAACAACATCAAAAACAACAACAGCAACAGCAGCAGTAATAACAACAACAACAACAGCAAGCAATTGTTGTTGGTGCTGTTGCTGTTGCTGTTGTTTCAGCTACTGCTGCTGCTGCTGTTGCTGCTGTTGCTGTTGTTGTCGTGTTGTTGTCGTGTTGTTGTCGTGTTGTTGCTGCTGTTGTTTGTTGCTTAACATATGTTTTTTATGGTGTTTGTTAATTTATGCTATTTAATTTGGCATTTCATTTGATTAATAACTGTTATTGTATGTGCTTTAATGTCTTTTATAAACACAAACACAAATATCATAGATACAAACGATAAAAAAAATCTAAATTATTCCTGTGTGGCCGTTTGAGTGTGTGACTAATCAAAATTAACCTGCCACAGTCAACACTCACACTCACACTCACACTCACACTCACTTACACTCACTCAAACAGAAACAATAATAATTATAAATGATCTGCAATGCACGCATTTGCATTGGCAACATTTTGTTAGATGGCAACATGTTGCCAGTGCGCCATAGCAACATGTTGCCGTGGAAGCTCTCAGTGCAACAAATTCAAGGCTTAGATGAAGCTAAAATATTCTTAAAATTCACTTGCTTTGAATTATGTTACAATAATCTCAATAAATATATACATTATTGTATAATAAATACAAAATATATATGTATTTAATAATACTATGTATATTTATAAATATATGTAATGAGTGTATACAGGGTGTGCCAAAATTAGAGCAAGATTTGGCTTAAATAGAAATCACATTTTAGTCATTTGATTGCAAGTTTTTACAATAGGGGTATTTATGAGAAAAAAAACACATTGGTCAAATGACTTCCATGGCTTTTAAATTGTTTATCTAAATATCCCATAATCATTCTGCATAAATGTGATTAAATTTCATGGATGCAGCGTTGATTCTCCACCCTTAATCCAATCATGACATAGATCTCTGTTGTCAAATAAACCCCATCAAGAGAATTTTATTCTTAAATTTTTAGATTATTTTTAATATAATATAAAACGTAACTTACTTTAAATAAACTTTAGTATTTATATTAAAGTTTGTCATAAATGAAAGGAACTATTCCTGAAAGGATCTCTAAACAAAAAAAAATAATAAAACTTTCTTGAAAATTTTACCATTTTATTATTTCGAAGACTATGATTTATGTTTAACTATATTTATAATAAAATGCTATATTATCGTAAATCGTATTGTAGTTATCCTATCAAAAGAAATCTAATGATTTTAAATTAAACGATCTATTCCGACCATATTCTTTATTTTTTTTACAATCTACAACCGCCAAGTATTCATCATTTTGGAAATATGTTTCGAATAATGAATACACTTTGTTCTTTTTCATAAATTACTTTATTTTTACTAATCCTAATCTATCAGCTATAGATTTTTTTATTTAATATTCTGATTTTTTTTTTTATTTCTTAAATCTCAAAAACTTCTAAACCTGCTTCAATTTTGGGACACCCTGTATCTAAGTCAATCAAATTGTAATTGATATAAATTGATTGAGATTCATTACGATTGTCATAATGTTGCATTGCCTGTTGTCAGTGTGTCCGACTGTTCCGTGGACCAAAAAACAAAAAGAAAATATTTATATTGGAATGTGGACCTAAACTCAACTGTACCACAAGCTAAGCTTGCCCTGGATCGATGGCTCGAGCGAGAATTGTGACTGGGCGGACTGCGTCTTGTGCCTGAGCCTGAGCCTGAGCCTTTAGTCTGATCTTCAGCCTGTTCCTGGTGCTGTGGGGCGTTGCAAATGGAAGCAGCAACTGGCAAAGTGCCATTTAAACTGGAGCCAGGCCAAAGAGCTGCGTGCCGCCATTAAAGCCAGTTGGCAGTTGCCTCTTACCTCTTGCCTCTTGCCTGTGTTGCCTCTTACCTGATCTTGTCCTGCTGTGCTTGGGGCAGCATCAGATTCCTAATGGCGTGTCATTATTATGAAGCAGGCCAGCCAGGGCAGGTGCTGCACATGCTGCAGCCTTCTATATCTCTCCCTCTCTGTCTCTCTCCCTTTCTCCCTTCCTCTCTCTCTTTCTCCCTTCCTCTCTCTCTCTTTGTCTCCCTCTCTCTTTCTCCCTCTCTCTCAGTGAGTACCACAAGCGTAGCGGGGCGTGGCAGGGGCGCGTTGATGGCACTGAAACAAGTTGATCGAACGTCTGGCCTGCGACAGTTTGGAGCTTCATTTGAAATTTAAACGTTCCCCGAAGCAACAAAAAAAAAACACAAAAAACCAATACGAAACAAAAAACAGCACAAAATATAATCGAAAAAAGAAAACAAGAAGAAGATGAAGGGAAATAAAGGAAGAGCAACACAAAAGCGCACACGGAATTCCAAGAAATTGGCCGCCCGGTCTGCCCAGCGGCTGCCCCTATAACTACCCCCACCACACTGACAACCCAAACCCAAACCCAAACCCTACTTCCCCTTCTCCTTAACCGCCAATCCCCTCCTTCCCATTTCCCCCTCCTCCCCTACCCACTACCCAGTGGCAGACAAGAGTAGAGCTCTTAGCCCTTGGCAGCGCCTTGACGCATATAAATCGCGACGCGGCTTCCATTTGAAACTCATTATTGGGCAATCGCAAAGGATGGACTCTGAAGGAATGAGCGAATCAACGAGTGAAGGATGCAACGCATTCGAAGCACTGGGACACCGGCTAAGCAACCACCAGTTGACCAAGGGGGAAAAGGGGCGGCCAAGGGACTGCTGGCAGGCGCGTGCAGACAAGGTTCTATCTGCTGCCTGCTGCATGCTGCCTGTTGCCTGTTGCCTGGTGGCCACTTGTTAACGCATGAAGCACGAAACCGGACTGCCTACACAGAGCAGGGCAACAACAACAACAGCAACAACAACAACAACAAAGACAGCAACAACTTGTGCCGATCCTCGATGAGGTTCAGCGCTCGACGCTGATTTAAAACATCTGACAACAAAAGTAAAGCGCGAAATTGACGCAGGTTTCTGCTAGGCAACAACAGCAACAACAGCAACAGCAGCAACAGCAGCAACAACACCAACAGCAACAACAACAGCAGCAGCAGCAGCGACAACAACAACAGCAACATTATTGTATAATTCAGCTGTTGCTGTTGCTGTCGCTGCTGTTGCTGTTGCTGTTGTTGTTGATGGTGTTGCTGTTGCTGTTGTTGTTGATGGTGTTGCTGGTGTTTGTGCTGTTGTTGCGTGTGTTGAAAATTAATGCGCATTCCAATGCCCCAGCAGGCAAAAAGGCGAACAGCAGAAAAGCACCAGAAAAAAAGTACGAAATAAATATAACAACAGCAACAACATCAACAACATCAACAGCAGCAACAGCAGCAACAGCAATAGCAACAGCAACAACAGCAACAAGCAACACAGCATAATAAAAAACCAGAACGGAGGAAATGAATGGCGTTGCAAGAATGTGTTGCAGACAGACAGAGAGAGGGAGAGAGAGAGAGAAAGGGAAAGAGAGTGTGACAGAGAGAGAGAGAGAGAGAGAGAGAACGGGAAGAAAAGAGGGAGCGTGAGGTGTGTGTTCATGGTGGGAAAGAGGGGGCCAACTTCTGATAATAGCAATGGGAATTCGAAAGGCCTGACAACTGGAAGCCAAGGGGGAAATGGAAGTGGACTCAAAACAGCAAAACTGGTCATCAAATATCAATAAAATTTCCTGTTCGTGTGTGTGTGTTATTTTTTTTTTTTCTTTTAAAGTAGTAAAATATCACCTGCATTACATTGGAACAGAGCTGAATGACAATCTAAATGCATTGAAATAAATTGAACAAAACCAACTCAAAGACCTCGAGTGTCTGTCTGTATGGCGAAGCATGTTTATAACTATACGACTGAACTACCCACTTTTATATTTTATACATAGATAACATTCTAAAACAGTCATACTATAATGTAGTATGAATAAATGTATTACTAGATAATATATTATTACCACCAAGGAATGAAACCAAAGCCGTAAGCAAAACCGATAATTCATTCTATCGAAGATCGGAACCGATACCGGAACCTTACTTATAATTTTTGTTTTAATTACTCTTTTATATTACTATATAATATCTATGTCTTTAAAGAATTAATTAGTTTAACAAAACTATTCTAAGTTCAACTAAACTATTTCTACTAGTAAAGGTTCCAATTTACAGAATTTATGCATATTTTATACTGAAAATTATATATTTCGAACATATGATAGATATTTTATAATCTATTGTATAATATATAATTTTTTGTACTTGTCTTCAAGGCTGTACACTATATTATTATGATCGATATTACTATATAATTATAGAAAAATGTAATTTCGTTTGAGTAAGCAACCGAATTAACAGATCCCTATCAAAAAATATTTAAACTTTCTTAGTAGGCGGAACATTATTTGACTTTTAGAGCGCGCATATTATAGATAGTATGTGAATTAATATTATTCAGTCTTTCATCTTCAACAATCCAATCTGTTTCTAAATATTTTTTAAGATTATTCTTAGTTCACATGAAATATATTTTTTAACATTCTGCATCTCTTTGCAGCCCGAAAGACGATTAACGGTTGCTTCAGAACCCTGACAACCAAATCCAGAGATGTGTCTAATGCTAAGGCTGCCACTGGCGCTGATCCTGCTCAGTGCGTGTTCCAGCCATGGTAACAGCAATTCGAATTTAAATTCCAATTCGAATACTAGCAATAATGTGCTGGGCGTTTATATGGAGCGGGAACCGGAATCGGCGGTGGCACCCAAGGGCGATGAGGTGGTCTTTGAGTGTGAAATGAATCTGAAGCCAGATCGTTTGGAGTGGCGCTTCAGGTATAATGGCAGCGGTGCGTATCGTTATTTACATCCAGCTGCCGGGTACAATGTTACCAGTAGCAACGAGGAGCGCACATGGAAGCTTCGCATCTATGTGAGTGCCCAGACTCTGGGCGAATATCAATGTGTGGCCTGGTATGGACCCGGAGCAATTGCCTCGACACCGGCACGGCTGACGCTAGTCTCCATTTCTCTGGAGGACAATCCAAAGGGGCATTCGAACCGTCATGCGGTGCGCTGGAGCGTAGCACCCAAGAATTGTGTGCTCGTGCGCTGTGGCCTGGTCATATCGAATCCACCAGCAATTTGGAGTTTCTACCGCAACGGCGAGAAGCTACCGCAAACGCAACTGATGGCAGGTACAGCTGGAGCCCTGGTCCTCAGTTCGGTGAGTGCCAAGGATGCGGGTAACTACACCTGCGCCGCCACGAATGCCATTACGGGGGAGGAACTGCGCCTGCCCCAGGTCATAGATCTGCGTGTCGACTACACAGATCGCACAGCACCATATTTTCTGCTCAGCAAGCCAGCCACACAGCTGTCGGGTCGACCCGGCGACACGGTCGTTCTGGAGTGTCCCGGTGTCGGCTCACCGCGACCAAGTGCTGTGTGGAGCAGCCCGGATGTTGCCAGAGTGCATCATAATCGCAGCCACGTACTGGACTATGGCCTACAGATAACCGACCTGCGGCCCGAGGATCGTGGTTCCTATGTATGTCGCCTGGACAACGGCATTGCTCCAGTTTTGGTGCACATTGTCAAACTGAACGTCTTGCAGCGTCCGCGCATTCTGCGTGGCCCCAACTCAACGCTCACCAATGAAGGCGACTCGCTGTACCTGGAGTGCGAGGCCACGGGCTACCCCGAACCCGAGATCTACTGGCTGTTGAACGGCGAGGATGCCAGCGCGGACAATGAGACGCTCATTGAGCGCAATCGTCTGCGCATTCATCATGTCCAGAAGCGACATGCGGGAGTCGTCCAGTGCTTTGCACGCAATCAGATTGGCGAGGTGCGTATTCAGTTCGAATGAATGAATCATTCAACCCTTTAATCACAATCATATCACGGATACACTAATTGCAATTTGTTTACCATGCAGACAAGCGAGGGCAACCTGCTGCGCGTGAATCCACTGCAGATAACTGGTGAGGACGAGCAGCCGTTGGGCGATGTGCCGATGCGTGCCGTCCATGACCTGGGCCATGGTCATGCCAATGATGTGGGCAACAGATACGGCAATGGCTATGCCCCTTCATCCTCTTCGCGCGGCAAAAAGCGCAAGTACATGAAAGTTGGTAAGTGAATGTCTATAAATATACACTCTGGAGATACCGTTTTTGGGGAATACGTGTTTAGAGACTTAAGGGATTTGGGAGATATCGTTTTTAAAACATATGGTGTTTGGAAGATATAGGTTTTGGGAGATATAGTCTTTGGCAGAAATAGTTTCTAGGAGATTGGGTTAAGGAAGATGGTGCTTGGTTGACATATGGATTTTGGGAGGTGGTGTTTTTGTGTATATGGTGTTTGTGATATACGATTTTTGAGACCAAGGGGTTTGGAAAACATAGGTTTTAGGAGATATCGTTTTTGAGAGATATGAGGTTCGGAATATATGGGTTTCGGGGGAGACGTAGTTTTTGGGAGGTATAGTTTTTGAGAGATTTGGTTTAGGGAGATGGTGTGTTTTTGGGTGTATGGTATTTGGGAGATATGGTTTTTTGGGACATATGGGTTTTGGAAGACCTGGGTTTAGGAAGATGCTGTTTTTTGGTATATGTGTAAATGTTGAGATATATAGTACAGTAGATGTGTTTTATGCTTTGCTTAGTTCACTGTATTTCATTTCGATTTACAATTTCAATAAGGGTCATGGCTTAGGGGTAATCGATAATCGATAATCGGTAATCGGTAACCGGTAATTGGCAGTCGGTAATCGACGCAGCCGATTTTACAATCATTTAAAAAAAATTATATAATTAATTAATTATAATATAATATAATATAATATAATATACAAATATTTGATTAGTTAAAAAAAATTCCTACTAAATAATAACATAATAAAATAGCTGTAAAAACTATAATCTTGTATAAATATATATATATGTATATGTATATATAATCTATATGGTTAAAAACGTCCGAGTTAGAGCAATAATTGCACATCCAATTCCATGTACTCGTTCTCATTCGTTCGAGCTTGCGCGTACGCACGCGCATTCGTATTCACGTTACCATTCCCAATCCTATTCCCATTCGCGTCCACATCCGGATCAGCATCCGTATCCGAGTTGATATCAGCATCGGCATCAGCGTCGGCATCGACATCTGCATCGCCATCTGGTTCAACATCGCTAATGTCCTCCAGATCTCATGTGCTGGAGCATTTGCTGAGCTGCTCCTCCTCCTTTTGCAGTATGCGTATCTTCATTTTGAGCTCCTCGACGCGCAGGCGATGCACCTCGCGCATATGCTTCAGCTCATCCTGCGCCTTGTTCACCTCAATCTTCTTGGCTTCGGTGGCCAGCTGCTGCTCCTTGCATCGCAGCTCTGCCTCCTTCACCTTGAAGTAGTTGATGCGCTCCTCATACCCATCCTGTCCGCCGGTTGTGCCCGTTGCTCCTGCTGCCAGCGTTCCAGCGCCGCTACCACTCACATTGGCCCCGGCTGTAACTGGCGACGCTGTCACTGGCAACGCTGTCGGTGTCGCTGCTGTTACCGTGGGCAGTGCACTGAACGTGAATGTGGGCGTGCCGGCAGTCAGCTGCATTTTAACAGCAGCAGCTGCCTGTTGCTGCTGCTGCTGTTGTTGCTGCTGCTGCTGTTGCTGCTGCTGTTGTTGTTGCTGCTGCTGCTGTTGTTGCTGCTGCTGCTGAACGACCACTGCGGCTGCAGCTTGTTGCTGTTGTTGCTGGTGGTGTGCCGCTGCAGCAGCAGCGGCCAATTGTTGCTGTTGTGCCGCAAGCTGCTGCTGCGCCAATTGCTGTGCTGCTTGTGCCTGGGCCTGCGCCTGTGCCTGCGCCTGCGCTTGAGCCTGGGCCTGAGCCTGCGCTTGAGCCTGGGCCTGAGCCTGCTGGTGCTGCTGCGCTTGATACTGCGCCAGCGTTATCTGCTGCGGCTTGATCTCGCTAATGATCTGCTGATTGTATCCACCGGCAGTAATGGTGGCCATCGTATGCTGTTGCGGCTGTGTGGGTATCGTATGGATTTGTGTGGCTGCAAATAACGATGAACGATAAACATGTGGATTAGATCGATTCCAATTGAAATGCTAGATGCTTGCCATTGGCACATACCTGTGGCATCTGATGGATGCTTGATCTGCAGTATGATCTCTTCCCGAGGTCGCGCCGTCTTGAAGTGCAGCAGATCGTTCAGCGTCAGCTTATCCGCACGGATCTGATCCACGTTGATCTGGTGTGTGTTAAGCATGGTCGCATTGGCAGCAGCCACTGCAGCGGCAGCGCTCACCTGCAGCTTTTGCATTTCCGCAACAGCAACAGATTGCTGCTGCTGTTGTTGCTGCTGTTGTTGTTGTTGCTGCTGTTGCTGTTGTTGCTGTTGCTGTGCTTCCACTTGCGCCTGTGCTGCCTGCTGTTGCTGCTGCTGTTGCTGTTGTTGTTGTTGTTGCTGTTGTTGCTGCTGTTGCTGTGCCTCAAGATCATCCTCCATTTCACTGACATCATTGGCATCCATTTCGATCTCATCGAATGTGTCGCCCTGCGGATTATGCTCGGAGGCATCTGGACTGATTTGGTATTCGGGTTCCACTTTGACGCTATGTTGTTGCTGTTGCTGCTGCTGCTGTTGCTGTTGTGCATTGGCTGCAACGCCACCCAATTTACCCACACCACCACTCCCACCCGATACACTGTTATCCCGATACGGATACTGCTTGCGCAACCTAGAATCAATAACAAATGCGATCAGATTCCGATGAAGGTCGAATTTAGCCGAGTTGAAGCCATTGTGCTTACCGCGAATTGAGCCAAAACTTTTGAATCTGTTTAATATTGCGCATGGCACTGACATGCGGATGCGAGTTGAAGTCACAGACAATCTTATCCCAGGTATCCCGTACGGAGTACTTGTTGCGCTGCTTCTTCCGGTGCTTGATGTCGATGACTTCCTCGTGCAGATGGAACAGCGTATAGAGCACATCTTTCTCCTCGGCGGTAAAGCGAGGCGTCAACGGCAGCTGGCTCTTCGAGCTGTTGCCAGCTGTGGTATTGTTGCCGTTGCTCACATTGTTGGTGTTGCTTGTGGGACTGCCGTCGCTGCCGCTGATGGCGCCACTTACGCTCACTGTTGCCTGTACGACGCCAACATTGGCGTTACCGGCGCCGGTACCCGCATCCCCGGCAGCTGACATGCTTGCACTGCCCCCAAAGTCTCACTCTCTCTCTCTCTCTCTCTCACTGTCTTTTCCTTTCTATCAATCTCACTCACTCCCCCCCTCTCTCTCACTGTCTTTTCCTTTCTATCAATCTCACTCACTCCCTCCCTCTCTCTCCCTGTCTCTCTATCTCTGTCTCCCACTCTGGCCAATTGCCCAGTGTTTTTATACTACGGATTCAGATTACGTTCTGGTTTGCAGTTTATACAATTCTGTTGAATCTGTTTTCATATGTCTATATGTTTTAACAATGTTTGTTTGGATTTCGTATTATTTTGATTTGCTGTTAGTATCGCTTTCCGTTCGGTTTGTTTATTTGCACGAATGCAACACGATACACACGATACTCGGAACACGAAACACGAAACACGAAACACATGAAACACTCAAAATTTCACTCCGCAATATTCTGCAAATTTGTTGCGGTGCCAGCCCGACTCTGAGTCGAAGTCCGAGTCCGAGTCCGAGTCCGAGTACCAGTACGAGTACGAGTACGAGTACGAGTACGATTCCGAGTTCGATTCTGAGTACGAGTCCGAAAAACTGAGTGTCCGAGTATTTCTTCGAGTTCGATGCCGCGCCGAGTGCTAAAAAGCGATGCCGAGTAGCGAGTACTTGTAGTACGAAAATCAATTGCACTCGTTTCCCTTATACACACGCACGTACACGTACACGTACACACACACACACACGCATGCATACAGCGATACTACACTCATCCATGTCTGTTCGTGTGTGTGTGTATGTG
>JBANCZ010003613.1:0-12114 GCA_037040025.1 Sphaerogastrella javana | reverse complement strand
CAGTTACTCATGCAAGCTTCCGCTTAAAATTAAATTGCTTGCATTTCTTTGAAGCGAATTTTAGCAAAAGTGTCTATGAATTAATGAGCTTGTGTTACCTTAAATTGGAGCATCCAAATCTGTACTCAATTAAATGCCATTGAAATTACAATTCTCTTCGTTTTAACAAACGTTTTGTTGCGCGCCTGTTTTCATATTGTGTTTCGCCATTTATCGTTTTGCTATCGATTATTGCTGTTGCGATGCTGTTAATACTTCGGGCACACTGTTTTTTCATTGCGGCCGGCAAACAGCTGTTGCGTTCGTTAGTATAATAATTGCTAGCAAAGCAATGTATGCTCAATATTTTATTAATTAAAGTAGAACCAAAACAAACTGTACATGGAGTGATTTATAAAATTTAATTTGATGTCGATTGCTAACACAATAAACAGCAAAGGCAAAATAATGCACGCACTTTGTGCTGGTTTGTTAACAGTGACAGCAACTGTTAATAGTAACAGCCCCTGTTAAACAATCACTGGCCAGGAAGAAGAAGAGCTATTTTTGTTTTATTTTCTCGGCCGTGTGTTTTGTTTTTGCTGTCCTTTTTTTTGTTGCCACTTGCGCGTTATTAAAAAAAGGGCATATAAATAGAAAACGAGAACCGAGAAACAGCATTAAACGATACGAAACGCTGTCATGTCAGCATTTACAGAGAGCGCACTGCTAAAAAAACTGGGCGAACTGAACACCAGTCAGCAGAGCATACAAACGTTATCCTTATGGCTCATACATCACCGCAAACACCATACGGTCATAGTGTCCACATGGCAGCGCGAGTTGCAGAGCGGTAAGCGAGTGTGAATATAATGATTAGAGTTTCATTCAACTGTACATATGTGTTTATACATGCTTAAGCGGTCGAGCCGAAGAAGCTAACCTTCATGTACTTGGCCAACGATGTCATACAGAACAGCAAGAAGAAGGGGCCCGAGTATGGCAAGGAGTTCAGCCAGGTGCTGCCCAAGGTATTCACGCACATCGGTGAGAGCTGTAAGTCGGACAAACTGTTGGCCAGCCTTGGACGCATACTCAATATCTGGCAGGAGCGTGGCGTCTATGATGCCAAGACCATAGCCGATTATCGTGCTCGCCTGCACAGTGAAGCCTCGGTAGGTGGTGCTGCTACTGGCACAGCTGCAGCAGCGGGCAACGGCAGCAAAAGCAGTGGCAGCACCAGTGGCAGCAAATCGGAAAAACCGGAGAAGCATGAGAAGCACGAGAAACATGAGAAGCGTGATAAGCGCAAACACGAGGAACGTTTTGCCAAGTCAAAGCGATCCCGTAGCTCGCACCATCATGCCAGTTCGACGGGCCCCACGGGTGGTGGTGCTGCCGCCGCTGCTGCTGCGGGCGAAGAATTACCAGCTGCCGCTGAGGCAGCAAATGGACACACGCCACCATATTTACCATTGGGCGAACCACCCGAGCCGGAGGAGCTCATCAAAGCCTTAACCAGCATCGAGAATTCGGCCTCAAGCGATGCGCTCGTGCGCGAACGCATCGCCAAGCTGCCACCCGAAATATCTGAGATTGGATGTATTAGCAAACTAGAGGACAAGGAAAAGGCCAAGGTGCTGGCCAAGCAGGTAAGTCAATCAAACCATAATGTCGTATTATAGAAGTAACTCTTTGATTTCTTCTGTGTCAGGTTAATGAGGCAGTGGACCTGTTAAATGATTACAATTCCCGGCTCGCCGCCGAGATGGAGGAGCGAACGAAGCTAGCTGCCATGCTGCGTGACTACCAGGCGGAGCAGAAGGAGCTGCTCGCCCAGGCAGAGCAACGTTTGGAAGTAAGTGCTGCTACAATTTAACGATATGGTATCTTATATATCTCTTTTCCTCTCTTTCTGTTCCAGGAACACAAGAAGAAGCTGGCCAAGATGGTATCACTGCAGAAGGAGATACACGATCATTTATCCAATCTGCCCGATCTGACGCAACTGCCAGACGTTACTGGCGGTTTAGCACCCTTACCCTCGGCCGGAGATCTCTTCAATACCTTACACTGATGCTCCATCCTAGTCCCCTATTAATCCTTCCTAGCTGCAGTCCCAAAATAAAGTTACAAATCGAGTTTCCAGTATCCTACATGTTGTACACTAAACAAAGTTTCGTCTAGCGATTCATAAACAATGATTATCAACTCGAACATTAATTGCATGATAGTTCTAATAATATTCTAATAGTGATGACGTTGATAATGATTATGATTATAATGATGATAGTGATTGTATTCAACATTTATTTATGATTAAATAGAGCGCGTATAATTACTTAATTGCTATACACAACTCTATAATCTGTATTAATGTATCTATAAGCGTGCATCGATTATAATGCTTAAATTACGGATAAATCCCATATGTTTCGAGCTCCTGTATAAAATATAGTAATATGAGATCAAATAGACATTGTATGATAAGGTCTTCGGTATCTTTCTGGCATAGTTCGAATGTATATAGGATTTCCATTCATCTTTTAATGCATCACATAGTTGGCTGCACCCTGCCACTTCTCCACGAATGTGATGGTATCGCTGACCGCAATGCCTGGCGACATTTTGACGGCGACCGCGAACTTGCTCCAGACATCACGATTGACCTGATTGCTGGAGGATTGAAAGGTCACGGGCTGTCTACCACGTACCGGATAGCCGCTAAGCAGGCAGGCTGTGTCATGCTCGGATAGGCTGCATTCGTAGAGACCACGATCGTCGGTCGGCAGCTGTTGATCCAATTGCTGATCCATGCTGACTGCGAGTACCCATTCGCGAACCTCCTCGTGCAGATCTGGATCGTGCTTGAGGTGTATCTCCTCTGGCAGCGGCACCGAGCTAGGAAAATCGGTGGCCGTCAGATGCGAATGATCCACCAGCTGACCAGAGCCCTCCTCGATGGCCTCGCATACATCCAGGTAGTGATTCAACATGACAAACGCCTCTGCCTCACGTCCTGCTTGTCGCAGTTCCATGCCCGCTTCATAGAACCCCTTGTCCACCGGCAGTAAGTCCGTATGCCGTAGCAGTGCCAGCGAGAGTCGAACCGCGACCGGCTGCAGTGAACCAACCTGGCGGCAGGCGGCACGCGTAGCATAGTAGTGAGCCAAGAGTAGGTACTGCTCCAGCTGCCCAACGTAGGTCAAGTGATTAGTGGTGCTGCTACCGCTGCTGCTGCGCAGAGAATGCAGCAACCGATAGAGGAAGTCCCTGAGGCGCTGCCAAAGCACACCAGCCTCTGTTTGCTCCTCGCGCAGCGCCAGGCAGTCAAGCGCTATGCGTGTGTAGATATTGAAATGTTCTTCAATGGGCGGCGCACCATAACTGAGGTATAGGCCCAGAGCCTGCGAGGCGTCTCCCTCACGGATTAGCTGCGCCGCATAGACGGCCACATACTTCTGTAGGACAGAGGGATTGAGCTGCTTAGCCTTGTCCAGGCAGCGCTGCCACTGGCCTTGCTCCGCTAAAAGATCCAAGGCGCTGATGATGTCTATGTCCGCCAGCTGCTCCACATTGCCCTCGTGCTTGAGCCGGGACTTCTGCTGCTGCTCCACGTACAGCAAGAGTTCCGCATCGATCTCCTTGGCCAAACGACGCGCCTTGGACCACTGCTCGGCTCGTATGAACACATCCACAGCCTGCTTGGGCATATCGGCTGCAAGGTACAGCTGTGCTGCCGGTCCTATTTGCTTGATGGACAACAGACGAGGTCCCAACTGCTGTGCTAGCTCTTGTGCATCCTTACCCTCTACGAACTGATTCACTATCTCCGCAGCTCGCAGCAGCGCACGCTCTAGAGTAGCCGCATCCTCGGCATTTGTGGAATCAATCTGCATCAGGCACTCGGCCGCCTTGCGGAACTGCTCGCGCTTGGCGAACTCGGCGGCGCGCTGCAGGTATGCGCGGGAGTCCTGCTGTGCCTCACTTGAGGCCTGGCCATGCTGCTGCTGCTGCTGTTGGGTCTGCAGCCGACGCAGATCGTTAAGCGCAGAGGGATGATGCTCCTCAGCTATGCGCAGGGCATCGTCGTAGAGGTGCTCCTGCTTGTAGTGCTCGATGATGAGATCGGGGCGTTGGGCGCGCAGTAGTAGCACCTCGTAGTCCTGGTAGTTGCGCGTTTCCAGGGCTGCAGCAGCCTGGCCAATGAGCACCTCCGAAATGGCAGAGGGCAGATGTTGCTCGGCTACTTGAAGCGCCGCCTGCCAGTCGCCCGCGTGCTGATACATGAGTATGGCCTCCTTGGGCTTGTGTGCGAGTAGAAACTCTGCTTCTGCCTGCTCGAACTTGCCTTCGTCCTCCAGGGACATGGCTATTTTCAGATGCACCTCGTCCGTGGATTTGCCTGCGTAGCGGCACAACTCCATGGCAAACTCGAACTGGCCGGAATCACAGGCAAAGCCCACGGCTGTGTCCAGCAGTGCCAGCTTGCTCAGCAGCCGAACGGCGCTCTCCAGCGGCATGGATTTGGCCCACATGTAGGCCACCTGCTGGCTGGCACCTTCGGTGCCGTGCTGTTTGGCCACGCGATAACCATCCTCCCATCGCGAAGAGGAGCAATACATGTGCACGGCCGACTTCCAATCGCCGGAGGCAATAAAGTGAAGCTCGGCGTTCTTGTACTTCCCACGCGACTCCAGCTGGCGTGCGAGGTGCAGATGGGTGCTGTCTAACAAATCCTTGTGGTACCGCTCCACCAGACGTATCATGGAGTCGTATAGCTCCCGTCGCTTGTACATGGCTATGGCTAAATCCGGCTCATTCACCGCAATCAACACCTTTTCCGCATCGCGGTACTTGGCCTGCTCTTCCAGGCTGTGCGCCAGTTGGATGAAAAGTTCGCGTAGTTGCGCGGCCGGTAGCTGGCGTTCGCCCAGCTCATATGCACGCTCCCATTTGCCATGGCGATTGAGCAGCTCAATGGCATCCTTAAAGAGGTTGGCACGTACCAGTAAATCCTCAGCCCCATCCAGATCGCCGGCAAAGGCCAGATGCTTGGACAGATCCAGGGCATAGCGCTGTATGAGCTCTGGTTCGTCAAGCACCTTGGCTATTTGCACAGCCTTACGCCACTGCTTAGCGCCCACGGCAGACTCCAGCGCTTTCTGTGTGGCGCCGGCCTCAATGTAGTGATTAATGGAGGCATCCAACTGCTTTTTGCTTACAAGCCAGTCGCCCCACTGTTCCTCCAGCTCCGTGACCTGCTGCGGAGCCAGCACACGCGCTAACTCTAGTGCACGCGCATAAGCCGCGCCCTTTCTATAAAGCGCCAGCGCCGCTTCGGGTCGGGACAGGCGCTGTGCAATGTCACCCGCTAGCTCATAGAGCTCCGAGTGCACTAGACCTTCGGTGACCTGCAACATAAGCTGCTCATCCTGCAACAGTTGTGGCGTCTTTAATGCCAGTCTGGCTGCACGTGCCGGCTTCTGAGCTTTGAGGAACAGTGCCATGGCTTGCTGCAGCTCCCCGGCATCCTCGAGCAGTTGTGCCGCCTTTTCCTGTTGCTGCGTCTGCAGAAGGTAGTCCATGTGTTGCTGCTTTAGCTCGCCCAGTCCTACATAGCCACGCCGCTCGGCTAACGCCACCGCCTCATCCCACATGCTCAGCTGCTGGTACATACCTAGTGCAGCCTCCATGTCGCCCTGCTCCAGGTAAATTCTCTCCGCACCGCGCACATCAGAGCCCAGAAGCGCCAGCTTGGCACGCACCAAAGGGCAAAGAATGCCCGGGTTGCCCGTAGCCTCCTCGAATTGCTCTGCCTGCTGTATCATCTCCGCTAGGTAATAGGCTTTGGAGACATTACACAAGGCTGCATAGCAGCGTTGTGCCACACGCAGGTTACACTCCTCCAGTGCAATGATAGCAAGGTTGTGCCACATGGCCTTAGCCGCCGGCTTGTCGCCCAGAGTCTCTAGGAAGTGAACTGCACGGCCGAAGTCATTATCATTAACCGCAGTACCAAACTCCACCAGGCCCTCGTCCAGCTGGTAGCTGTGTTCGCTCGGTCCATCCTGGCTACGCACGAGAGTGCGACCCTGTAAATGGAAGACCCCATGAACAATATGGAGAAGAATAATATGTAGCCCCCAGGGTTGGAAGTTGTGACTTTGCTGGATTTACCTGTTCCCTGATCACCTCGATGGCTTCGCCTCGCATGCTCTGCAGCGTGACATGTTCCGGCAGATCGATGTTGTACCAAATGGCCAGGTTACTGTTGCTCTGAGCAACCACGACGTCACTTTGTGGCACCCACTGGACAAAAGAGATGTTGCTGAGCAACGTCTGCTTCTTTCCCGTGTAATTGTCCACGAGGATGAGGCGTAGCTTCTTGTCGCGATAGAGCAACTTGTGCGCCGTCTCGCTCAGCTCGAGCCAATCAATCTTGGATTCGTGATTAAACTGCGCGCTAACCAGTTGCGTTAGCAGATCAACCACACAGATGGTCTTCGCATCCAAGAGAAAGGCCAGCTTCTTGTTCTCCTTGGCATTGCCCCGCTCGTTGAGCCGCACCGAAATGACGTGTGGATTGACAAACTCTGTGCGCACTGAGCCCAAGATGCGCTGTTCACCGTACTCCACCAAACTCAGTTCACCCACATTGAAGATAAGGCATACCAGGGGATTCTCGAAGTAGAAACGCTCATGGCGACCCGACGCTGTCCACGGCACCTCACTGCACAGATTTCGTGTGAGGTCACACAGTATGAGTGACTCCTCCGTCCGTCCCACCAAATAGTTATCCTTGCCCATAATACGCACATCGTCGATCTCCAGGCCCAGCTGTGACTCGATCGTCAGCTGCTGCGTGGGCTCAGCTAGGGAACGCACCAGCAACTGACTGGGCGCCACGAAGATCAACTCGAACTTGTCCTGCCATATTGTACGCTTCAGCACCGACTCAAACAGCAGCACGGCGCCCGAAACGGAACCCAGAGCCAGGCGCGCACCATCGCGACGCCAGAGCAGAGCGCTTAGAGTGTACAGGCAGCTAATCTCCTTGCTGGCGCTTTCACTCCATGCGCTCTGCCGTGGGCTCCAGGCGTATATTCTGATGCGATCGAAGCTACCGAAAGCCACAGCCTGGCCATTAGGACTGCAGGCGGCGACTGTGAACTCCCGTTCACCCTCCGTGCGGCTGTAGTCAAAGCAGCGCTGCTGGCGACCCTGTGTAGCGCAAAGTAAGGTAGCGTTAGGGGTGGAGACTTATTATCTTGCCTCTGTACGGTACTTACCCCACTGTCGTAAAAGACGATGCGCTGATCACAGCCAGCGGCGCAAAAGCCACCCTGTGGCCAAGCCAGGGCAAACGGCGGCACCGGGTGCTGTGCCACACGGCCCAGGGGCTCGCTGGCTTCATCCGTGAGGTAGTAGCGCACAATGGTGCCATCGTTGTGCCCACTCAGAAAGCCGGTGCCTCTAGTATTGGCGGCCAGCGAAATACATATGCTCTCACCGCCATACAGGCTCTGCGACTTGTTGCTCTTACATTGCAGTGCACGCACTTTCCCATCCTCCAGACCTGCGGAAAAGATATGTAAACCAGAGTTAGCGGCAGCATATGTGAATAGGGTAACTTACCCGCTATAATGGCACCGGAACTGAGCCAGATGAGCGCAGTAACCGCCGCTGATTGGGGGAACTTGTTGCAGATGACCTTCTTGTCATGCCACGATTCGCCCAGCTTGTACACATACACAATGCTGTCGCTTTGACCCACCGCTAGCTTAGTGGAATCCGGACTAAAGGCCAGACCTCGGATTACATACGATTGCTTGCCATGGGCCGCATTCGCTGGCTTCGTACTGAACTTGTCCCGCCGCTCACCCGCGTCGTCGTACAACAGAATATGCCGATCTGCCGTGGCAATGGCCAACTTCTGCTGATTGGGTGACCAGGCAAGCCCTGCGATGCGTTGTATGTTCTCCTGTTCATCAAACACAATCTCACATATCATAATCTATTGCTGTACCATTCTCCCAAACACTCACCTGCCCCTCGAGCAGAGTGCGCAAATATTTCAATTGCATTTTTATGCTTTTCCTGCCAATGAATAAACCCTAAGCGATTCTCTCTTTCCAAATTTTCATTAACTTTGCTGCGTTTGCAAGTTTCTTGCTTTTCGCTTTTCGCTTTGTTTGCCTTTTGTTGTTGTCCTGGCAACAAAGCACCTGCCCCTCCCTGAACCCTTCTCCATCGTTACCTCTGTGAGTCGGTCTGTATGTCTGTCTTTGCTGTTGCTGCTTCCGCTTTGCGCCTGCCATTCTAAATAAATAGCTTTTGTTTTGTTCTTCTTGTTGTTGTTGCTCTTGCTGCAGCAGTTGCCGGATGTGCGAGCGTCTGCCGCTCTCTCTCTCTCTCGCTCTGCCCTTTTATCTGGCTTTGTTATAGTTGTTGTCTGTCAAAGGCGATAATGTCAAAAGCGACGCTGCCGCTGTCGGCTCTGACGCTGACGCCGACGCTGACGTTGACGTTGCAGTCGCTGCTGCCAGCCTGTTGGCCTAGTCCTGGCAGAAGCAGCTCAACAGGCGCATGTCAGACGCAGCTGGAGGAGCAAGCGGGACGGCACGCTTTAGAGGGAGCGCATTCAAATTCATACAGGTGTGCGGGTACGCAATGAGCAACTGAGAGAGAGAGAGAGAGAGAGTAAGAGAGAACGCCTGAGAGAGAGCGGCAGAGAGTGGGTCAATGAGCAAGGGTTGTTGTTGCCTGTCCATCAGTTGCTATAAATGCAACTCTGGCGGGAAATTTGTCAAGGCTTGCGTCTGTGCTTAGGAACGAGTATAAGACTGTTATGAAACCTGCTTGCTCATGAGCACTGCTTATAGTTCGCAGTATAATGCAGTGCATAAGAGTTGTTAAATGAACTGCTGCTAAGCAAATGTTACTGATATTAAAAGATTGTTATACACAAATGTATGAAGGCTGTATAACATTGATAGGTGAACTGTTAGAAAAGCTGCATAACATATTCAAGACTGCTTGTCATATTCTTTGCAGTCAAAATTTTCATATAACAATTACTTAATTAACTGTTCTATTGCAGATTTGATTTTGTATATCAATGTAGCATTGTTTAACTGAATTATTGTTATACATTTCATAAAGTGTACTAAATTGATGTACTTTTTAAGACAAAAGCCATGGACGCAGTTTCTGTGTTTTGTATTCTACATTTATTATATATTTATTTTTATATATTTTTTTTGTTTTAAAATGTGATTTGGTTTTATTTCTTGGTTTT
Organism: Sphaerogastrella javana; assembly: GCA_037040025.1. Classification (NCBI taxonomy): domain Eukaryota; kingdom Metazoa; phylum Arthropoda; class Insecta; order Diptera; family Drosophilidae; genus Sphaerogastrella; species Sphaerogastrella javana. The sequence goes on along the minus strand of JBANCZ010003613.1, from coordinate 2,834 downwards.
TGCTATTCGTATGCTTTGCTAATGTTTAGCTGCAATCAACTGCTTGATTAAATGCTTTCTCACCTGCTTGTTACACTGCTTTGCCTTGTTTTCAATTTGAACTGCTTGTGAACTGCTCTAGCAACTGCTTTATCAGTTTTGCTCACTTGCTTCGGCAGGGGAAATTTCATATGCTTTTTCGGAGTAGCAAAGCTTTACCATATCCGCAGTTGCCACCCCTCTCATTCGTTATCACTCCATCACTCTATCTCTCTCTCTCTGTCTCGTTCGTTCTGCCTGTGCCCTCGTGGCATGGTTCGTTTACTTCGTTCGACGCTCGCTCGCTCGGGCGTTCGGCGCTTTGACTTCGTCTTCGCCTAACCGCACACAGCGCTAACAAAGTCCAAGCAGTCACAGAGTGCGACTTTGCGACAGGCAACAACAGCAGCAGCAGCAGCCGCCGCAGCAGCAGCCACAGCAGCAGCAGCAGCCGCCGCTTATATTGCGGCAGGTCGAGCTACGTTCCATTTGCTATGCCATTTACTGCTTGCTGCCTACTGCTTGCTGCCTGACTGTCTGTCTAGGCCTGTCACACTCACACACACACACACACACACGTAAACACAAAGCAGCTGCCTGCTGCCGCTGCCTGTTTTGGCAGGGAAACGCTCTAGGTCTGGGTCTAGGCCTTTTGCTTTTGCTTTTGTTTTTGCTTTTCTTTGCCTTTGCCTTTGCCTGTGCCCTTTGTGCCGCTGCCTTTAATGAGTTTCATTAATTAAAGCTACTTTGCTAGCTGCTGCTGTTGTCTCTGTCTTTCTCTCTCTCTCTAGCGCTATCTCTATATGTTCCTCTCTCTCTCTCTTTCTTTCTGAGTGTGTAAACATGCAACATGAATTTTGTCCTTGACTCTTAATGGCTTTATGACAAAATTTGTTGCCCCAGCCGCAGCTAATGTGCAGTACGCACTTTTCCCAATGATTTTTCAGCTGCTTTAACACGTGTTGGCGTGTGTGTGTGAGTGCGTGTGTGTGAGTGTGTGTGTGTGTGTGTGTGAGTGTGCGTGTGTGTGTGTGAGTGGATAAGACAGTTGTTAGAACGGATGTCTGCCGGAAGCTCTTGTGGGTGCCATTTCGGCAAGCTCCAGTTCCACACACACACACACTATCTCTCTTCGCCCCCCCACCTTCTCTACGCCACTGGCCACTCTTTATCTTTCGCTATGTTTTGCTTTTTGTTTCCTTTGGCTTCGCTTTGGTTTTATCTGGTTAAAACCTTAAACCTTTGCTTAGACGGCGACGAGCTAAAACTTGGCGATTTCTTTTTCCGCTCTCTCTGTTTTTGCTATTGCGCCACCCCCCCTTCCCCCTCTTCACAATCCTTCTTCTACTTCTGCTTCCATGCTGTTCCGCTTTTTGCAGCTATGCACATTTGCCACATCCTTCGCTTTGTCTGACTTTCATCCTGTGCGCTTTGACTTCTGCTTTATTGTTTTACTTTCGCCGACAGTCAACTTAATTTGTCAACTTATTATTTATACGCTCCCCTCCACCCTCTCCTTTTCTCCCTCTCTCTCTCTCTCTCTCTCTCTACCTCTCTGTCCTTCTTTCTGTCTGTCTGTCTTCCACTGTTACAGATGCATCCCTTTCCATTAGCCTGAGATAAGGTTCAAGTGGGGATTGCATCTCTGCATCGTATGCCTCTGCGAATTGTTGTCTTATCTCAGCCAAGACTCGAATACACTGAGAGAAAATTATGCTGCGAAGAAATTAGATAAAGCAAAGTGAGAGATTTGATGGACAGACAACGAAGAGGTGTAGTAGAAGTGAGGTTAGAAACTCCACTCTCTACTATCCACTATTCACTCTCCACTCTTCATCCTTCACTCTCCACACACACAAATTGCAAAATTGCAAACTATGAACTCTTGAAACTTTCGCACAGTGTAGAGTTGAAGGCAATGGCGTACCGCTAATTCAGCTTTAAATAACAAACTGGTTAAAATTCCAGAGCAAACACACAGCGACTCCACTAGAAATCTGAAATCTGGCCACGCCAAGGCGAAACTTTCTCCTCCAACTTTGCCATAGACCAAGAGCGAGCCATGGGCGTAAAGGGGGAAAGGGGTTGCAACACATACGCAGCAGCGCATAGTTAAATATATATGAACAATAACAACAGCAGCAACAACAACAACTTCATGGAGAAGAAGAAGCAAGAAGAAGGAGCAGAAGAAGAGCAGAAACAAAGTGCACAAGTTGAAGCAGCTGAAAAACCGCTGAAAAAGTGGTGAAAAAGTCAGGAAGTGCGCATAAAAACAAAAACAAAAACTACAACAACAACAATAACAACAACAACAACAATATAAAATAATAATAACAATAACAAGAAAAACAACAACAAGGCTTCCGCACGCCCATTTAACATGATCTCCCCTCTTGTAGTGGCCCCTTAACCAGATCAAACCACTCACTGGCTCTCTCACTCGCTCGTTCTCTCTTTCCTTCTCACTATCTCGCTTTCTCTTTCACTCTCTCTTTTTCCTATTCCCTTTTCGCATTCGCATTCGCATTGGCCCGAGTGCCATGCATAATGAATAAAATTTTCAAATTAGTTTCCGGTCAGCGGAGATTTTAACGCGGCCTGTCGACCTCTCAGGCCACCTCTTGAAGGGGGCGTGGCAGTGGCCGGGTCTGGGATTGGGACTGGGTTAAGCAGGAGTCAAGCACGCAGCATTGTAACTGTATGAGAGAGAGGGAGAAGAGAGAGAGAGAGAGAGGAAGAGATAGAGATAGAGATAGAGATAGAGATAGAGATAGAGATAGAGATAGAGATAGAGATAGAGATAGAGATAGAGA
>JBANCZ010003612.1:0-12114 GCA_037040025.1 Sphaerogastrella javana | reverse complement strand
TTTTAACTCCGCCCACAAAGCGATCTTGACACGCGTGTGTGTGTGTGTTAGTGTGAGTGTGTGTGTGTGTTAGTGTGAGTGTGTGTGTGTCGATTGCTCTTGAGCAGTTGACAAAATTCGCCAAGCAAGCAGCAAAAGCAAGCGAAACTCACCACAGTCACGAAGGCAAATACACACACACACACACGCACATGCACTTAAGCAGGCGCGCGCTCTCTCACAAACACACACACACACACACACTGTCACTCTCAGTCAGTCGCGCTCTCTCGCTCATCGTTGTCACTTCGATGGCATTGGGCTGTGCGTGCGAACGGTGCAGCTATAGCGCGCTCTCACAGCGTCGACGCAGTGCAGTTTCTTGCTCTCGCTCTCGCTCTCTCTCTCTCGTTCTCTCGCTCTCTTGCTCTGCCCCATGCCGTGGGATGAGCTGCAATCTAAAATGGTCGTTGGCTTCAGTGGGCGTTGCTGTAGTGTTGTCTCGCTCGCACACGCACAGAGCAAAGCCTTGAGACGCCTTACGCTTGACGTTGACTGAAACAACGACGTCGACGCTGACGTTGACTGCGACGGCGACTGTGACTGCGACTGCGACTTCGACTGCGACTGCGACTTCGACTGCGACTGCGACCGCGACTGCGAATTTGGTTTGCAAACGAATTTGCATAATTTTGCTTCTTTATGCTTTTATTGCATATTTAAAACATTACGTGCTGGCGCTTTGCATTCAGCGGCAGCGGCAACAACAACAACCGAACGAATAAGAAGAGAAAGAGGAGTAAAAAAGAAGAAGAAAGTGTGATAAGGCATTTGTTGAAGCATTTCACACAGCATAGGTAACACCCTTACTCTGCACAATCTCACTCTCTGTATATCACTCCCTCTCTTTCTCTCTCACTCTCTGTCTGTCTGTCTCTTTCTCTCTCTATCTCTCTCTCTCTCTCTCTCTCATTGGTTATTCTCCTCCTAATGGTCATTCTCTTTCTCCGATCATCATGACAAACGTGAATACTCTGGCACTACAATATTTCAGGAGTGGGGCTAGGGATCCAAAATTTGAAACAAACTTGATCTGCCTTCAAACAAAACCAGTATATGTGCCAAATATGAATACTGTAGCTTTCATAGTTCCCGAATTTTGGGTGCTCATACTGATGAGCGGGCATACAAACAGACAGACAGACAGACATGGCTAAATCGACTCGGCGGCTACTCTTTATGATTGAGAATATATATGCATACACCTATATACTTTATGGGGTCTGCCACGCCACCTTCTGCCTTGTTATCTAGAAACTATAATAGCGATCGAATAGATATGCAACATAACACTGATTGATTGAATTTCAACTCTTCCCGATAATACACCTAGATGTATGTACATACATGATGATCTCTGCAAATCATCTCTTCCTGCATATTTCAACTATAACATAGTACACACTGTATATATAACGAAATTAATTTTATTTTAATTTTTATAACTCATAATTGTTTGCATACATTCAAAATGCCGCCATGTTGACGGTTTCCTTTTGATCTTTGCGATGGTCGCTTCGTCTTTATATTTTTTAATTAAATTCTTTACTTTCGTGGTAACTGTCGAAAGGGACATGGAATAACCCGACAGTTCTAATTTCATTTGCAATATTTTGTTTATATCGGTTTGTGTTCTGCTCTCTTGCTGAAGCTCTTCCATCCAAATTGTTAATAATTTAAGCTCCTGCTCCGAGGTCCACTTATAGTATGCGCACATGTTACACACAAAATTTTGACTTTATATTTTTATAATAATAAATCGGATGCTAGTCACAAAAAATTTGGTGAATGAATGAACTTTTATAAAATTGTTGACAAGGAGCTAAGAAAATGTCATAATTCTATAGCCAACTTAGACATTTTCTTTTTGTTATTTATCGATATTTATGAATTATATTTGCCCATCAGTAGAGGAACCCTGTGTTTGGTATTTTTTTTTAAAGAATAGTATTTTTGGAGCAAAACAGTATTTCCGATGTGGTATGGTTTTTCGGAGTAGTATAGTATGTTCGGTGCTGTGATGTTTTACCGATAATCAACTTCGATAATAGATATCGTTAATCGGTGTGAAAATGACGGTAGATGTTTAATGTGAATGTGCCTATATGTGCTAAATCTGGGCTTTGTATCTTTAAAATTGGACATGTTATTCTTATTTTTAGTTTTTGGGGATCCAACCGTTGCGGATTGGGGACAGGTATCCAAAATTTGCATATGTGGGATTCATAGATGCATACGTGTTCTAAAGCGGAACATTTTACCTTTAAAACTGTGTCTGTTCTAGCATTTTATAATTTTGGGCTCCCCAATTCTGGAAGAGGCGGAGGCGGAGGCGGAGGCGGGTATTCAAAATTTTATTATGGCAGTAGGTGTACAATGTAATTTAGCACATTTGTGCCAAAGGACAACGGTATATCTCCAAAATAACGCCTGTTATACCAACTTGAAGTTTTGGTATCCAATTGTGGGGGAGTGGGGGCGTGTATGCAAAATGTGAAACAAACGTGATCTGTTTCGGCCATACAGCAATGTTCGTGCCAAATATGAATGCTGTAGCTCTTATAGTTTCCGAAATCTAGGTGTTCATACAGGCGGACAGACTGACAGACGGACACGGCTCAATCGACTCGGGTTCTCTTCCTGATCAAAAATATATATACTTTATGGGTTTTGATACGCCTCCTTCTGCCTGTTACACATAAATCGACTTTGCACAAAGTTTAATAGACCCTTTTGTGTTTTTTAATCAATAAATATATAGGAAACCGTAGGGTCGGTGTCTGAGAGTCAACCGGTTCATCTAAACATTTTCATTAAGAACATATATGCATATGCATTGTAATGGGGTCATTGGGGCCTACTACGCCCCAGTCTTTCTGTGATACACACAGTGTATAGAGCCCTTTTTGTTTAATTCAGCGCAGGGTCTAGAAAATTGAATTAAGATGGGTTCTAAAATGAAAGGTAGCGAAAAATTGACACACAAGATACGAAACTGACTGAAATGAAGAAGGAAAGAGGATAATAGAAGAAGGATAGTAGAACATGATAAAACAGAGTTGAGCCAAATTGCTTAAAAAAGAAAGTGTAACACAAATGTGATTCAAGGGAATTCAAAAACGCAAACTAAACCAAAAATGGACTTTAAGTAAGAGCCTAAGGTTTTATGAAAGTGAAAAAGTACAGAAGGAATTAAGGCTGGAGTCTTGATTTGGTTTGTGAGACTTCGAACTGGTTACACATTTCAAAGGATTCTAAGGTATTGCAAACGAAATGATATTATGTTCTTATTAGAACTGCTGTGAATACCCAATATTCGTTTATTTGGAACTGCATGAACGTCAGTTATTGAATCGGTGCTGCATTTTCCTTTTACTATTTAGTTTTTCTAACCATATTTTCATTTAATTTTGATTTTTCCATTTGGAGTCTAATTGCTCTGACCACAGTGCCGAAATATATGCAGTCTAAATAAATGTTTGGATATCTATGTTATAGCATTTATATATATATATATATGCTACACATTTGCTAATTGCAATAAAAAGATCGAAAAATGCTCTAGACTCGCTTCATGCGGACCTGGTGTGGATGGATATATGTTGCATGGGGCATAGGGTGTTGCGTCTAGAATTGGATTTTCCAGAATTCTGAATCTGAATCGCAAATCAAATATAAAATTTGTTGCTGCCAGCTGGAAAAACGAAAATAGCAAATCTAGTAAAATTTGAACACATTTTCAATGTGTTGAAACCAATCGAGCGAAAGAGCCCCAAAGAGAGAGAGAGAGACAGAAGGAAGAGAGAGAGAGAGAGAGGGTGTTCATAGAGTAAAAACTCTAAAATATGACGAGTATCAAATATACAAGTTATAAAATATTTTTACATTTTTTATGCCACAGAACGTGGGCTGCAAACAAATTTGATGAATCTGGCGGCAGGAGGATGACTATGATGACTATGCGGAGGGTAAAGGGGTGGTGCCCACTTTTGGCCAGCAGGTGGCCATGAAAATTGCATAGAATTGGGATTTGTTGATTAGAATTCCTATTGAATTGGATTTGAAATTGAAATATTTAACACATTCGCGGGGGGCCCCAAAACATACAATAAACAAGGAACAAAAATATCCTACAGTAGGGACTGTACCGACAGTAGGAGCCCTGTGCTTATTTTTTTGGGGAAGTTTAGTATTTTCAGAACAGAATAGTATTCTTGGAGCAGAATAGTATTTCCGGTGTGGTATGGTTTTTCGGAGTAGTATAGTATTTGCGGTGCTGTATTGTTTTATCGATAATCGACTTCAATAAATAATATCGATAATAAATATCGGTAATCGGTAATCGATCTCGATAATCGATAAAACAATAGGTGCGTAGTGTAATTATTATTATAATATACGTTTTAAAGCACAACGTTCTATTGGGGTAGGGAATAGCTATCCAAAATTTGAATATTATAATAATAATAATAATAATATAATACTAATCGTATAAGGAAATTCAGCACACATTGCGAAACCACAACGTTCTAGCTTCAAAATGGCGTTCAAGTTAATAGACCCTTTTGTGTTTTTTAAACACACGGCTTAAAAACTAAAAAAATATACACATGCATATTCATGTGGTAAATGTAGGAAAATGTGGAAAAATTTGTGATTCTGCCAGCAGAGCACATGCAATTTTAATGGGGGCTGCTCGCAAAAGTAATTGCTGACCATTGGAAACCTTAAACTGAAAACTGACAACTGAAAACTAAACGAAAAACTATGACCCACTAAGTGTAGACAATGCACATTATGAGTTTAGTTCCGTTCTAGTTGTCTTGAATTTAATTGAATTGTATACACATTAGCACCCTGTACTAATTAAGAATATCAACAACATGGCATATAGCAATATATGATTCTCATTGGGCTATTAAGCCAAGTTGCTTTAAGGAACCTTTGCAACCCTCTCTATATAAACCCGAAAATCTCGAGATGTATTCACATTAGCGATATAAAATTTGGTATTTAGATTGATTCCACTTGCTCTTCGATATTTATATATATTTCGAATATTGTTCAAATATATAAACGCATAGAAAAACTAAGAACAAGAGATTTTGAAATGATATTTATAAATTGAATTCCATTTAATTTTATAATTCTTACCAACATATTACATAGATTATTGCATTGGAAATACATATCATGCTATATACACATGCTATAGAGTTATATACCCATTGATTTGGGTATAACATACAGGGTATCTTTTTATGCGTATCACATTGCGATTGTTTGTATTACAAATTTTCCGCTTTCATTTTCTTGATCCATTTAAACAAAACTGTGTCTGTCTGTATCACTCGCTCCCTCTCCCTATCTCAATTTTTCACTATCTCTCTCGCTCTCTATCTACTGGCATTACCTGTGTCTGGTACTGAGCCGAAGTTTTCCTGCTTTCAGCTGACTGGGCAAACCAAATTGCGCAATCAGGCGCAAATAACAACAAAAAAAAGTAAAAAGAAAAACGAAAAACGCAAACATGAAAAGCAAAAAAAAAAAAAAAAAAAGAAAAAAGGGAAAATGAAATGAAAGCAAAAACGGCTGCCCTTAGATCATATCATATCATATCATATCATATCATAACATAACATATAATAATAGAAGCGTAGGCTACAGTAGAGTGCACAACAAAATCAACCAGAAAAAGAAAAAGGAACAAATGAAGAAGGACACAAGAGAATAGACCATACTATATAGTCTTATAAAATATAATATCGTAAGAAATGAATAGAGCCTCCTATATTGTATATATTGTATCGTCATATCATATATTATATATAGCATCATCATTGTGTATGTAGATGAGGTTAGCTAATCTTGTGGTTTAATATAATATCATATAATAACAGATATGTAGAATATAGGGTTCTCTAATAAGAAATCGAATTGACTTTTGAAGCTTGATATGGTCTTTAAAGCATTATCGTGATAATGACAATTTTAACATTTAATGATATAAACATACGATAGTTTTTCACAAAAAATCGAATCTTTCTTTGAATAACAAAATAATAATCCTTACTTAGAAAAGGGCAAAGGAATGATATCATACAATATCACATGATAAACATGTCTATATAACATGGGTGGGAGTTATAAGATCTAGACCATATTATACCATATTATATCATATACTCCAATATTATATAGTTAGTATTCGCAACTACTATAAATATATCATATAGTATCATATCATATCATATCATATGGTATCGTATCATATCATATCGCAGTGTATGATATAGTCAAAAGAAGAGAAGAACGATTAATAATATCACAAGATAAACATATCTATAAATCAAAAGTGAAAATTATGAATAAATTAATATTTTACCATTATTTAAAATTTTTTTTTGTTTCAATATATAACGTAACTTTATATAAATTTAAAATTTTTTTTTTTTTTTTTTTTTTCTTAAAAAATATTTCCAGAAAATTTCTCTATTCCACTTTTTCCAATAATAGAGCGTTAATTTATTCTATAATGAAAATAAAATATTTTATTATGTATTTTAATGTTATATTGTAAGTAGGAGAAACGAGTACAGAGCATATGATATCATGTCATATTATACCATATAATATATCATAATATGATATCATATGATATGATATCATATCATATCAAACTAAACATTCTCAGTGCCCCAGGGAGCTAGAGATGTTGATGCTGCAGGAGGTGAAGTAGTTCAATTAGTATCAGTAAGTAGATGCACACACACACACACACACACACCCATACACACACACTCACACACTCACACACACACACACATGAAGTGCTTTCTTTGGCTGTGTTTAGAATGAAAGAAATGGCAAAAAAATGATGAACCCTGATGATAAATTGTGCGCTATCTCACTCTCTCTCTCTCTCTCTCTTCCTCTCTCTTTCTCTCCCTCTCTGTCTCTCTCACACACACCTACCTTTTGACAGCCTCAGGCGACAACGGCAACGCCAGCGCCAAAACAACAACAACAACAACAACAAATGACAGCAGCAGCAACATTATGGCTGCCGCTGACTGAAGAAGAGGAAGAAGCCGAGGAAGAGGAAGAAGCAGCGGCAGAGTAAGAAGCAGTGGCAGAGGAAGAAGCAGTGACGGAGGCTGACGACGGTTGACACGGGACGAATCCAAATGAAGAAGAAGAAGAAGCAGAAAAGGCAAAAGCAAAAGCGAAAGCAAAAACGCAAAAACACAAAAAAGCACAAAATGATGCAACAAATAAATATAAAAGGAATAAGGAAAAAGTAAAAAAAAAAAGGAGAATCATAAAGAGCAGACTACAAACAACACGAATAAAAAAGAAAAGAAAAAAGAAAAGAAAAAAGGAAAAGAAAAATGGAAAATGGAAAATGGGGAAAAAACAACGGCACTTGCTCTTCATACACACACACACACACACACACACACACACTCACGGTCATTTGTATAGACACAATCTATTAATAATAATAATAATCTAATAATATTAATAGATATAGAAATAACAATTCTATAATAATAATATTAATATTTAAAAAAAATTATAACAATAATAAAATAATCTTAAAATTAAAATTATAAAATTAATATTTAGAAAAAATATGAATAATAATAATAATAATAATAATAATAATAATAATAATAATAATATTAATAATATTAATAAAAATAATAATAATAATAAAATTGATAATAATAAAATTAATAATAATAAAAATAAAAATAATAACAATATTAATAATAATAATTATATTAATAAAAGTTATAATATTAATAATAATTATAATAATAACAATTATAAAATTATTCATATAAAATAATAATATTAATAATAATAATAAATAATAATAATAATAAAATTAATATTAATAATAAAAAAAATAATTAAAAAGTAATCATATTATAATTATAAAATAATAATATTAATAATAGTAATATAATATAAAAATATTCTGAAATCAATAACATTGGTGCGCTCTTTACACGTTGTCCATAGCAGTAGCCCCATCCCCATTCCACCAACTTTCTCTCTCTCTCTCTCTCTCTCTCTCTCTGTCTATCTCTTGCTATCTGTCCAGGTGGGCGTGCTGGGCGTGTGGGCGTGACAGCTGCAGGAGTCAATGGCTAACAGCGAAGGCAAAACGAAAATATCAAGGCTAAGCGACGCTTTTGCTTTTGCAATGGTGGTGGGGTGGAGAAGGTCGTTTGTGGGGGTGATGGGAGGGGGTTGGTTGGGGGTCAAGTGTGTGGGCTGTGGGCGAAAGGGGGAGGGCGTTACTGAGGCGTTGAACAACACGCGCTGCCATTTTATTAGAAAATGTCATGTAAAGCGACACAAAGCAAATTCACCATTTTGTCACGAGTGGCAACACACACACACACACACACACACACACATACACACACACTCACACACAGGCGCAGGCACAGTGAGTGATAGATGCTACACGAAGACAACATCCACTCAACGATGTGCACAAACAAACAAAAGGAAAAAAAACAACAACAACAAAATCACTCACTCACACACACACAGTTTACAGTGGTGACAAAATCTAAAACGCAGCGCAGTCAACGTCAGCGTCAGCGCCTGCGTCAACGTCAGCATCAACAGCAGCTGCAGCAGTGGCAGCGGCAGCGGCATCGTCGTCGGCGTCTGCTGCCTTAATGCAGTGCTGTGACAGTGCAAATTCACCAAACCAAACTCACCACAGCTGCTTCGTCGACAGAGGCAGCGCAGCAGCAGAATTTAGCTGGCGCTCTCGCGTGCTCTCTGCCAATCGTGCTCGCTCGCTCGCTCGTACGCGCCTGTGCGACGCTCGTGTGCTGCCACGTTAGCTCTCGCTCTCTCGTTCTCTCTCTGTTAGCGAAACCACCCCCACGCTCTTGGATTATCATACGCGTCTATGTGTATATGCGTGCATGTGTGAGTGTGTATGTGTGTGTTAGTGTGTATGATTGTGTATTGCTGTAGTTGTTTTTCTTTGTTGTCTTCTAGCGGCACTTGACCAATGCTAACACATTAGCATTAGAAACTGCGCGCTCTCGCTTCCACACAAACACACACACGCATACAAACTCACAGTCACACACACACACACACACACGCACGTTCACTTCATTGTGTGTTAGTGTGCGTGCGCTGCCTTCAGTTGCAAATGCAGCAAATGCGATCCGAGGATCAGTACAAAGAGCAAGAGAGCGAGAGAGAGAGTGTAAGAGAGAGAGTGAGAGAGAGAGAAAGAGAGTGCGTGTGAGCGCAGACACAAAACTTAACGAAGCTTAAACCAATCAATGTGAAAAAACATCGAAAAAATTTAAAATAATAATAATTATATATTAAAATTATATAAAATAGAATAAATTAAATGGAAATTTAATAAAAAAAAAATATATATAATTTAAACATTTTAACATTTAAAATAAATATAAATAGTAGCAGCAACCCTGTTATAAAAGAAATAAAAGGCAAGGAGCAGCCAAATGAAAGCAACCCTTAAAAAAGTCACAACAACAACAACAGCTGCTTGCGACATTTGTTGTTGTTGTTGTTCTTTGTCGCAAGAAATGCGTTGCTGCAACGCTTACGCCGTTCAACGATAGATGGCGCCTTGAGGCGCATTGCCCCTGTTGCCAATGACTGCGTGCAGATGGCGCCACACGCACACTTTTTTCTCTTGCTTCTCAGCAGCAGCCGCAACACCAAAATTATTATTACTAAATTACAAGGGAATTATTATTAATAATTAAAATAAGAGTAATAGAAATAAAAACTGAAAGTGTAGGAAAATATGTAATAGAAAGGGAAAGCATGTTAAGGACTTTATACAAAAACAAAGATTGACGTGGGCACAAAAATGGATGAGGGATGAGTGGAGGCAGCAAAAGTGTGGCCTCAACTTCATCTCCCACTCTCTCTCCGTCTCTCTCTCTCTCTCTCTCTCTCTCTCTCTTTCTCTCTCTCTCTCTCTCTCTTTCTCTCTGTCTCTCTCAACAAACAGCTGGCGGTCATATTTTCCAGTCAACAAGGTAACAACAAACATAACAAGGCACCTAAAAGGGAAGGTACACACACCTACACACCCACACACACACACATGAACACACGCATGGCGCTGTTATCCTGCTGTCCAAGACCCCAAACAATCCCAACCCCCCTTTTCAGACCCTCCCCTACCGAGAGCCACACAATTTTGGGCTCTGCCGCTGTTGGCTTTTAAGCAGAAAATCATACAAACAACAACTGGCAGCTGTACCAGGCTATGCACACACACACACACACACACACACACACACACAAACACACGATGCTTGGGTGTGCGGCTGTTTATTAGACTGACCCCAAAATGGAGAGCCGAGCTGTGGTCAGACCAGATGAACCATAATTCGACCTACTCTCTTTCCAGAACATACAAAAAATAGAATCTGTGTGTAGATATACTTGTACACATACACATACATTAGTTAATTTAGATAGTGAAGCTTTCGATATGTTATCGATGTAAACATAACATGAGTTCACTTGGTTTTTACAGCTATCGATAAGTTATCGGTAAATTAGTTAGCTTGGATTGTACAGCTATCTGTAAGATATCGATAACAAGAGTTCAATTGGTTTTTACAGCTATCGATAAGATATCGGAGTATTTGTTCTTTTGAATTGCACAGCATTCGATAAGTTATCAATGCCAACAATAATATAAGTTCAATTGGGGCTTACAGCTATCGATAAGTTATCGGTGCATTTGTTCCTTTGGATTTCACTGCCTTCGATAAGCTATCGAAGCAAACGTTACGTTAATTCATTTTGGTTTTACACCTATTGATTATTATAGTTTTAGTTCATTTAAGTTTAATATGTATGAAGAGATTATCGATTCATTAGTTAGTTTGACTTTAACATCTTTTGATTTATTTGTTACGTTAGTTTACCTTATATTTAGAGCTATTGATAAGTTATCGGTGCAATGTCCGGCGGAGGTCTACGCTTATCGATTAGTATGCAATTGAAGGGAAATATTGCATATGATTTAAGCCTATATGAAGTATATATTCTACTTTAGTTTCACTGATGCAATTATCGATAATTCACTCATTGGATTAACATTTTGCAAAAAGTTTGACATTTATAAACAATGCCTAACACAATTATCGTAAATCGTTATTACTTATAGCTTATTCGTTATATTGGCCTCTTCTTCTTCGTGCGACATAGACGCACAACTTTTATCGATAACAGCGATGATAGATAGAGAGAGAGAGAGACAGGCTTTTAATCGATTTGATGGCTCTATAAACTTTCTAGCTGATTTCAACTAATTGCATTTGCCGGCTCACATTTCCCACCGACTGTCCACGTATCAGACTACCCAACTCCACCTTACGTTCCAATGTCCTGCCTATCCGGCAGTCTCACTATCCGACCATCCGCCTTTTCCTAGCATAACTCAACGGTTGCTGCCGGAGTAAGCCAACCAAAATGGCTGACTACACTTCGGAAAGCTACCTATAACCACTCCCCCCCCTACCACTCCCCCTCCCTCACTCTTTCTGTCTCTCTCTCTCTCTTTCTCTCTGGGTCTATTCAGCTAGTCCACTGGAATTCCATGAAACGCTGATGCCCTTTGGGCGTACAGGCATCTGGCTACACTCAATTTTCGCATGCGACACAGCCTCGTTTCTGTGTGTGTGTGTGTGTGTGTTGGTGTATGTGTGTATGTGTGTGTGTGTGTTGGTGTTCGTGTGTGTGTCCAGTTTATAGCCAAAAGTTATGGATTCAACTTTTGGCCAATTTAATTTTCTCGCCTGAAACGGCTACAGAGCAACGTCAACAGGGTTCTCTGACCAACAGAGCCGACCTCTGCTTTCGCCTGTGCTGCCACTCCCCCTCTCAAACACTGGGCCACCCACTCTAGGGCTTTCACTGGAGTATGCTCATACTGTGTGTGTGTGTGAGATAGAGTGAGTGAGAGAGAGAGAGAGAGAGAGAGAGAGAGAGAGAGAGAGAGAGAGAGAGAGAGAGAGAGAGAGAGAGAGAGAG
>JBANCZ010003611.1:0-12116 GCA_037040025.1 Sphaerogastrella javana | reverse complement strand
AAAAAAAAAACAAAAGAGGGGGTGGGTTTTTGTTGTGGTTGGGATCCAAGCAAAGTCGACATGCCCCCACACCCCACTACACTACACTACAAGATAGCTGCAACCCTATGAAATGCCCAGGGCTGAGCATTGAGCAAGAGCAGCAGCAGCAGCAGCAGTAGCAGCAGCAGCCTCAGCGTTTGTTAAATGCAACGAAAACAAAGCAAAGTAATAATTTTCAAAGTTCTGACGTTGTCTGCCTCTCTTCTTTATTCGCTCTTCGCTCCACTCTCTTCGCTCCACGATATTCACTCCTCGCAATTCCCTCCTCGCTCTTCGGTCCTAGCTCTACGGTCCTTGCTCTTCGCTCCTCGCTCTTCACTCGTTGCTCCTACCTCTTCGATCTTCGCTCCTCGCTCCCTTCTTCACTCTTCTTCTCCTTCTCGTTCTTCTTGCTTGGCCCAAACACAGCCCCTTCTGCCTTTGCACTGATGCACTTAAATATGTATACTGTATTTCTCTTTTTTTTTTGGTTTTCTTTGGTTTTTGTTTAATATGACCGCGTGGCCATTACTTTGCTGCTAAATAAAGAACGCAAAATTTATGAAAAAATATTAAGAAAATAGCAACAACAATAAAATTTAACAGTAGGGATGCCGCCTGATTGTAGGAACATTGGGTCTAGTATATTCGTTACAGTATATTATTTTTAGTGTATTACAGTATTTTTGCTACTAAAGTAGTACATTAATATAGTTATGTTTTATAAAGTATAACATAATATAATATTATTATATAATAATAAATAATAAATTCGATTTGTTTATTTTGCTTATGGCTATTCGTTTTTTGGCCACTGTAAGGTGCCGTTGTGTGCTACGCACACTTTTAATGCAATCAAAATGCGTTCTCACACACGCAGAACACACGAGAGAACAATGCACGAAATAGAGAATGGGAGAGAGAGAGAGAAAGATAGACAAGCCGTTTACTTGTGCATGAATAACAGAGAGAGAGAGAGAGAGAGAGAGCGTAGTTCTTACGCTCTTTGCACATGAGAGCGACAAAATTACCGAAATGGAGAGCCATTCTACTCATTGCATAGGTGAGAGCGAGCACATAGAACATTGACCAAAACAAATAGAGAGAGAGAGAGAGAGAGGCGATATTGCGACGCTGCTCGTATTTATACTCGTATTCGTACTCGTGTTCGTGTGCCGAATGTATGCCGAAATAGTTAGACGAAGTGAGAAGCAAAGAAACAATCAGAACCTCGCGCAGTCGCATACGGGAGGCGTTCGTGTGCAGATCAATGAGGCGCTGTCGGGATGTTGTCAAAGTGAGAGCACCAATACAATCAAAGGGAGTGAGTGTACGAATGTATGCAAATCAATTTACTGCGAAACAAACTAAAGAAATAGGCACAGAACAGAAGGACTATACTTAATTAACTTAGTTTTTCACATTGATCAAGAATATGTATACTATATGTGTATAGACCTCCTTTTGCCTTTTCACAAAGTTTATATACAATTTGGTTGCACTTTAAAAACAGGGACTAAATGTCAAGAAAACGACAAAAACAAAAAGCAAAAATGGCAAAATAATAAAGCAAAACTGTGCTGTAAATTGAAAGGCCGACAGCGCGAAAAAAATAAGAAATGATTAAATAATAATTGCGCAAATAGCAAAAAAAATGGACCAAAAAATATTTTAGAACTTGCAACAAACAACTTGAAACTTGCAACTAGAGTGTGGGTGTGTGTGTGTGTGTGTGTGTGTGTGTGTGTGTCTATTTATGGCATATGATTTTGTCGTTGGGGAACTTTGACTTTGGCTGCTTCGAGATTTTCATGCGCTCGTAGAAGCTCAGCTGGAGCTGAAGCTGAAGCTAAAAGTTCAAGCTGAAGTCTAAGCCTTTCTGTCACACAAAAAATAAGAAAAAGAAGAAGAAGAAGATGATAATAATAATAACAATAATAAGCATATAATGCTCAGTTACTCAGCTTCAGATTTGAATGCTTTTACAGTCTTTAGACGAAATAAATAGACCTGGCCAAAAGTTCAATCTGTGTGGCTCAACTTGAATGTGTGTGTGTATCTCGGTGAATGTATCTATGTATATATATGTGTGTGTGTGTGTACGCTTTGTATCTATGAGCTACAATACCTGCAAGTTCTGCCTGTGCGTTTCAGCGTTTCAGCGTTTGAAGGGGAAGGATTTATGTTGTGAAAAGTGAAACATAAGCAGCAAGGATTGCAGCGACTTTGCCAAGCCAAAAAAGCAACAACAACAACAACAACAACAACAACAACAACAACAACAACAATAGCAATAGCTTTAGCTATAGCTATAGATACATATACAGATACAGATACAGTAAACAGGTTGAGCTACTTGTACTTATATAAAAGCAACGACACGTGCCATTTCATAAGGCAGCAGCATCAGCCTGCCGCATCTCCCCTTCATCCGTCCGCCCCACCTCCTCCTCCTCCTAACCCCTCACCGATATAGTTACAGATATAGGTATAGATATAGTACAATATCTAGACCAGGATATGTGAAAGTTGAAATGAGTTCAAAAATGTTTATATCCGTTGCAATTGCCGGCAGGTGGTGCGGCGCTTGGCTTCATTCCACACAAGGGAAGGGACTAAGGTGGGTGATATGTGGTGGAAGGGGTGGGGGATGGTATGAATCATAAATCGCAAAAAATGCGAGCTGGCAAATATTGCGGAAAGTGTGCAAAATATAAAAAAATATGTAAGAAATCGACAATAAGTGCAGGAAATAAGCAGCGCACTTGAGCACATAAATACACACACACACACACACACACTCACTCGCACACTCACACACACTCCCTCACACGCACACATACATGCTTTAGCTTTATAACTACGTATATATCTATTTGATGCTGCACTCATCTGAGTCCTAGGCACCCAATGCCATATGTATATATATTTATAAATGTCTATATTTCTGTCTTTCTGTCCCACTGTCTCTTTGTTCCTCTGTCTGTCCATCTATCCATCTGTCCGTATGTCCCGTCTATCAGTCACTGTCTGCTGAGGCCTTACGTTTGGTCTGTGAATCACTTTTAATGCAGCTCTTAAAAGGATTGAGAGAGAGGTTGGATTAAGAGAGCGGACTGAAAGAGAAAATGAACTAATGCTATGGACTGAGTGTGAACTATTTGCGTATGTGTGTGTGTGAGAGAGAGTGAGAGAAAGAAAGAGAGAAAGTAACTGAGTTGAGTTTTAATTGACTTCAAAATTAGTTTTGCTTCACATAAAACACAACTATTCAAATAAAACTATAAATAGACAAACAGCACAAAAAAACTCGAATGCGGCAGCCCTGGTTTTTAGAGTAACCAATACAAGCGGAAAATTGCAAAGGCTATTCGGGTAGTTCAAAGAGTTTACAAATTACACGCTGAAAAGTAAAGAGAGTCGAGTACGTATGCACGCATACCGCGATCTCTCAGCGGATAAAGCGATCGGCTCTCTTCGTAATTATTCGGCATTCGGCTCACATCGTTTGCTGTGTTTACGAAGTAAAGCAAAGCTTCGTGCGTTTATTCGGCATTCGGTTCACCAAGTAAAGCAGTGCTTCGTGCATTTCAGTCGCGTTCGAACATCGAACTGAAAATGATCCGTTGAGGGGTTGCCGCTCTGCTTTTTGCATTTGTTAAACTTTTCGTACTACCCGAAATTTAGCAATATTTTGCACACTCAAATGCACAACAAATGTAATAAAAATACAACTAAACAAATAACATTTAAACTTTTACCTTTTGTGATATGGGAAATGTGTGTCTGTGTCTCTGCCTGTGTGTGTGTGTAGAAATGGGTTGTAAATAGTAAAATGTAGCAAAGGTTTTGGTCATGCCACATGCCACATGCCACATGCCCAAATGCAGCGAATTGGAAAAACTATGCGGCTATTTGTCTGCGCACTTCCGCTCGCCCTCATCCCCCATCCCCCGCACACAACCTTCACCTGACATGGCATAGATATTACAGTTACATGTTTTATACAGAACAAAGTAGAGTGGGGTGAAGTGGAGTGGGGAGGATTGGGGTGGAGTGCGGGGCTGCATGTGTATTTATATGCCACATAATTATGAACTTGAGCTGCTGGCAAACATGGCAAGCCAATAAAAAAGTTCCCTTTTGCTCTTTGACCAGGGAATTGCTTTGAAATTGTGCAAATAAAAAAAATCCGAGTATTATCATGAATGCCTGTGGTCAGTTGAAAAGCTCGGAAAAAGTTTGTTTGTTTATTATTAATTAAGTTGCTGCAACTAGAAAAAAAAAACAATAAAAGTATGCATATAAGTAGTAGTAGTGAATTAAGAATTACATGGAATATTTCCATAAGAATAATATAATATAATACAATATTATACAGCAATAAAAAACAAAAAAAAAAAAACAAGACGGCGCTCACTCATGATTCCTTCTTCTTCTCGCCTTTCAAGCAAGACTGATCTGCATACAGAAGGCGAGCAACAATGAAAGCTGAGAGCATCATGTGAGCGAAAGCTCCACCGAAAAAATGAGCATAAGCGTATGTAAGAGAAGAGCGGATCACAAAGTTAAGAGAGCGCAATGAGTAACTAGAAAAGGTAAACAAATCAACACTAGAAAGAAAGAGGTAGGTTTACATGCAGCTTATCTGCATTGCTTCTGCTGATAACACAATTTCTAGTAGTTTAGAAGCTTTTAAAGCTTTTGACAGTGTGTGCGTCTCTCGCGGTATTCAGTCAACATCAAAGCTTATCTATGGTTCATCAAATTTTAATTGTAATTACAATTTTCCATGTGCTTTGCAGGCAAAATGTTCATAGTGCTCTATTTGAGCATAATTCGGTGAGTTTTTTTTTGTTTATCAAAAAAAATAATATTGTGATTGCAATTGCATTTCGTTTGCAGCATTGTGCGATAAACCAAAAGCTGGAAGATGAATGCAGCACGTATTGTTTTAAGATCGTGAAGCCTTTGCTGGATTTGGCCAGGGAGAGTCACGCTAAGGATGAGATAATATCAGAACTGCGTTTGCAGATGGCAGAGCTTAAACAGCAACTGGCTATATATGAAATAGAGCATAAAAATTCTGAAAAGTTGACCAAAATATCGGCCGATATAAATGATATTAAAATGCATATAGAAAACCAAGAAATGAAGAAAGTGGGACACAAAGGAAAAGAGATTGAAGCAATGGAAATGAGAGAAGGGACTGCAACGAATGGAACGACTGGAAGGACTGAAATGATTGCAAACACTGGAACGACTGGAACGACAGAACATACAGAAACGAGTGAAACAACTACAACGAGTGAAATGATTGAAACGAGTGAAACGTCTACATTAAGGGACATCAAATGCCTAGCCTATAGAGATTCCATGAATTTTAAGGTGATAGAACTGCCTGGCATGCCGCTTTTTATGATACCCTGTTACTCAGACATAGAAATCCCTCAATGGGGAGTCATAGAGCGACGCTACGACGGCAGCGTAAGCTTTAATCGCAGCTGGTCTGACTATCGAAACGGATTCGGGGATATCAGCAAAGAGTTTTTCATTGGACTGGAGCATCTGCATCAGCTGACCCGTCGTGCACCACACGAGCTTTACATACGCTTCGAATACGTGAACGGGGATATACGTTATGCATACTACGATCGATTTCTCATAGGCGATGAGATCTCTGGCTACCCCCTGCTTGTACTTGGCACCTTTAGGGGCAACATCCAGGACGCCCTGCGTCGCAGTCATATGATGAAATTCTCCACATTCGATCGGGATAACGATAAGCACAACCATATCAATTGTGCCACATTATCCTGGGATGGATGGTGGCACAGTGCGTGCTCTGATTGGTAATTGATTGTATTAATAATAGTATTAATTAAAATATTTTCATAATAATATGAATATTAATAATAATAATAAGAATA
This sequence comes from Sphaerogastrella javana, assembly GCA_037040025.1. Lineage (NCBI taxonomy): Eukaryota > Metazoa > Arthropoda > Insecta > Diptera > Drosophilidae > Sphaerogastrella > Sphaerogastrella javana. The sequence continues at coordinate 6,165 of JBANCZ010003611.1, read as the reverse complement.
ATGATGATGATTATAATAATAATAATAATAATAAAAATAATAATAATAATAATAATAATAATAATAATAATAATAATAATAATAATAATAACTTTTAATAATAATTATTATCAATTAGAGGTAAAATGTTTTCTTCACAAAAACCTATATTAATAATAAAATTTATTAAACCCTTAACCCATTCCATTGCATTCAGAGAAAATTGCAAGAAAACTTAAAAAAAAACCTACAGATTGAAATTAGTTAGAGCAAGCAACGTTTAGTAGCTCTAGCTGTTAGCTAGTGTCAGTTCAATAAGTTCAACTAATTTCAACAGTTGTCCTGCTTATTAAATAATCCAAAGGGGAAAAAAAGAAACCCCAACTGTAGTCTTTCAACCTTTCAGCCAGTCAAGCATCTCCTTCAACTACATAGTACGCCCTTTTCACTTTCTTTCCTTTCACTCTAAATGGTAGGAGCAAAGCTGCGCTTCTACCAACAAAAATTGCTGATGTTGTTGTTGTTCTGATTGTTGTTGTTGTTGTTGTTGCCACTGATGTTGCCATGCTTTGGCTTCCCCAGGAACAAATCCACTTTAATCTGTTTGACTATTTTCAGCAGGTGCTTCGCATGTTTCTCCAGCTCTCATTCTATGTCTTTCTGTCTCTCTCTCTCCCTATCTTTCTCTGTCTCTCTTGCTCTTTCTCTCTCTCACTGTCTTTCTCTCTGTTTCTCTTTCTATATCCCTATATCTGTTCCAGTTTCTGCTATTCTTTCTGTTTCATTTGCAATCAGTGGAATGAGCTGGCATTTCATTTGCTTTGTCACCTGTTCAGCAAGCGCATATCCTGTACACAGATCTGGTAACACACACACACTCACATGCACACACACATGTGTACTGTATATGTATATTATATATGTACATATTCATATCTAGATATGTACATTTGTTCACACTAAGTTCACAGCCTGATGAAACTGTCAACTGTCATTTAAATTTAATCGCATGTTGTACCCCCCTTGCTTTGCTTTCTTTCTCTCTCTGTCTCTTTATCTCTCTCTCTCTATCTCTCTCTTCCATTCGCATGCTGTGACCATCTGTGTTGGTTTTTTGCTTTTTTGCAGTTGTCACCGCGATTATTGTCACGAGGTTGCAACTGCTTGTGCCTCATGCCACAGCGAAGATTTTAATTACTGCAACACAACACACAAGTCAACCCCCCCTTAAACCATCCTCAGTACTGCCCCTGTCTCGTTCTCTCTCTCTCTCCCTCACTCACTGTGTCAGTCGCTTATCGCTTGACTTTAAAAAAATAAAATAATATACAGCAAGCGAGACACTCATTAGGTATTGCTCCCTACTCTTTCACTCTCTCTCTCCCTCTATCTCTTTCTCTCTCTCTCTCTGTCTTTCCCTCTTTCGTTCATTTATTCTGTGTGTGTGTGTGCCTTTGCTTCTTCTAGTTCTTATGTCTGTGTTCGCTTGGCAGCTCTGCTCCATTTAGATAAGTGACACATAAATTAAGCAATTTTCCTTTTCTATTTCAACTCGCTTTTCTTCTATCCCTTTTTCACCCTTTCGCTCATTCTCTAGTTCTTTTTTAATAGAATAATTATAAAACAATTGTCAGGCTGCTTATGTTTGCTTTCAGCTCCCATTCGCTTTACACAGTTTTTACCATTTTCAATGAAAATATAAATATGAAATAAAAAAAATTGTTCGAAGTAGTTATGATGCCGCCACTGCAACTCCCTCTCCCCCCTGTCCCTTGTCCACCCTTTCAGCCTTTAGACTAGCCCCTATCAGCTAGCTTTTCTCGTCATTCTTCATAAAGTTTATTTGCCGTATTTATTCTTTTTTATCATTTGTGCTCGAGTGTTAGATAAACATTTTGACAGCTCTGTCATAAAGTTGCTTTCCGATATGATTATCTATCTTCTTGGCAAAGCAGGGCAGACATTGCCCTAATGCAGGGGGACTTGAGAAAGTCAAGGGGAGTGTGGGGAGGGGGGGTGTATGCCATAAAAGTTCAACAACTGCGGGTTCTCTTAATTGTGGCTTAATTGAAGTTTCAACTCGAGTAAGTGAACTCAAAAAGTAAAAATACCATGGTGGGAAGGGGGGTATGGTATTATTATGTATGTCAGCGCTTTAAGCACTATTGAAAGCTTTTTTTTTGAAAAAACAATTTCTTAATTGATTTAGATGTCATTTTGTTCTTTTCAGTATGTTTAATGAATTAAAAATAAATATTGGGGTAATTTGTAAAGCTTTAAAGTAATACATTTTAAGCACAAAAACTGTAAGGTGCTTAGGAGCTTTGACTATGTTTTAAAGTTATCTTTAAATTAAAATATTTATTAAATTTATTTATTATTAAATTTATTAAATTTTCGAAAAGCAAATCGATTGTAGTAATAAAGTAAGACAAATAAAGCAGAAAAACTGTTTGCTGGTGCTTAAAGGCTTTCGAGAATAATTAAAGTTCACTTAAAATTAAAATATATCATAATTTATGTATTTAAAGTTTTGCTTTATTTAGTGTATTCAAAAATATTATATTGAAGAGCAAAGGCTTTAAGAAATCAAGGCATTTAAAGCAGAAAAACTTTAAAGCGTTTCTAAGCTTTGAATAATTATTAAAGCTAATTGATAATTAAATAAATATAAAGACGTCCATGTTATTTATGTGTTGATTATTTAAGAAATATAGCAAAGCATATTATTTTAGTATCATCACTTAGTTAAAGCTAATATGTTGATAAATTGACCATTTGCATAGTAAGTTCAAGTAAGTTTAAATTTAGTTTGAATATTGCAGTTGAATTATAAATGTTGCTTTCTCACAGATAAAGTTAACTAAAAACAAAGTTAATAGACCCTTTTGTGTTTTAAACACAGGGTCTAAATATGGAATACAGACTGTTGGGGCTAAAGTCAAGAGAATTATTAGCACCTAATTTGAAGAATTGTCAAAAGCGTCCGAAAAGTGAAACACTTAGTTTTCTCTTAGGGCCCAGATTCTCACGAGGTGTTGAACCTTTACATACTTTTGAATGAGGTTTTTGAATAAGTCGCAAGCTTTGTTCTTCTTTTTTTCTTTTTCTCACTGACAGTGACAACCCTAGTCGATTGTATTTAGTGCGGCTATTTGACCAACAGATTAACACCTTCTTTTTAAAGTATTTAGCGCAACTTTGGGGAACTTGTTTCTCTTGCCAAAGTAAATGTAATTTTGCTTTTATTATTGTTGTTGCTGTTGTTGTTGTTTTTGTTATGGATGTGTTGGAATTTTTTTTTGTAGTTTGATTTTTAATCAAATGCAATGGCATGACTAAAAATGGAATTTCTGCTGTCTGCACTTCATCAACATGCGAAGCCCCAAATGACGATGAACACACAGCCAGATAGACAGACAGATGGAGAGAGAGAGAGAGACAGACATAAAGTCAACGCAATATGCTGAATGCAGAAAGTGACTTCAACAACAGCAACAGCTACAACTCCAACTACAACTCCAACTACAGCTTCAACTCCAACTTCAACTTTAGCTTCAACTCCAACTCGTTCTGTTCCCAACACGCATTCCTCTCATGCCATACAAAAACAATTGACAATGTTTATTGTTGTTGCTGTTGTTGTTGTTGTTGCTATTGTTGCTGCGGCTGCTGCAGTGACAGCACTCTGAATTGTCGCAGCACCAACTGACTGCCCTCCCTCTCTCTCCCCCTCTCCGACGCCCCTTGGTCAGTGCCACTGCAATTTTCCAAAATGGCTAACAAAAGACGGCAGCACCAAAACGAGTTTTTTTTTTTTCATCGACTTTGCAAGGACTTGGAGAGATGCAGCTGGAACTGGTTGAAACTCCAACATCAGCAGCAAATTGTCTGCTCTTCATTTATCAATTGTAAACCCCTCTCCCCCCTAACACCATCCCAGAGCCTGTGATCCTCTAGAAGCCAAAAGCCGGTTTCCATTTTTCCATAACATTTCATTTCATTTGCAACTGTCGCTCTCACTCTGAATGCAAAGAAGAAGACGCTTCTTCTCTCTTTCTCTCTCTTCTCTGTTTCTCTTTCTCTCACTTCTGTGTCTCTCTGTCTTTCTTTCTCTCTATTTCTTCATTTATTGGTGGCTTTGTTATCATTGCTCTGTCTCTTCTGCCGCCAAATTAAGATCAATATCAAGCCTAGCCACAAGCCGCACTTATTCCCTCGACATCAGGTGTATATATATACTGTATATCTAGCTCTCTCTTTCTATTCTACAGCTGGTCTGCTGTCTTGCTCTTTCACTGATTTATTTGCCATCTCCAGTTGCGGAAATCGCTTAATACGTGGGACGTGAAAATGCTTTTTGCTTTTCTGCTTTTTGCTTTTAGTTTTACCATTTTTTCTTTTCTCTCTTTTTTATATCAAATGCTTTGATGTGCAATTCTACAAGTTTTCCTGCGCTCTCTTCCAATCTAAACACTTTGCTATTCTCTTCTCTTCACTTCACTTCTCTCCTCATCTTTCTTCCCTCCTTTACACACACTCTTAGCTGTTCTTTGGTAATGCCTAGGTTTATTTATTGTTTTCCGTTTAGCTGCAATTTAAGAATGAAATAAATTTTTCCAAGTGCAACTTGGCTTAATTTGTTCGCCGCACTTGACTTTTATGGCTAGGAATTATATAGCCAGATCTAGCTAGAATTTAATGCTACAGACGCTTCGAGGTTTTAGATTAATTAGAAACTATTTTAATAGATGCAAAAGTTTTGCAGCATTTGACAAATTTTGTTGAAGCAAAGAAACCACAATTAAATTAATGAATTTAATGTCCTAAAATAAGAGTGAGTGAGTAGGAAAGGAAGAGAAAGAAGGTTAGAAAGGGTGGGAAGTATTTAAGCGGCTTTAAGTTGGCTTCGCCTAATTAATTGAAAGTATTTACAAGTCAATCAGGCGTAAATAATTTTGTGGCCAACTCAAAAAAGAAACCAAAACAAAAACAAAAACTAAGTTCAAGTGAAAACTGAATTAGCAAGTCATAAAAAAAGCAAGAAAAATGCTAAGAAAGGGATGCAGCTAATCGATAATTTATGAGTGTATATATTGATTAGTGAGAAGAGTTAATAATAGAGAGAAAGAGTAAGAGAGATGGAAGGGGAGAGTGTGTCTGTGAGTGGGAAAGGGAAGCGGGTAAACCTGTAACATGTTTATAAATAGCGCTAATGAGCAGAGCAAACGAAAAAAGCCAACAACCCCCCCCCCCCTGCCACCTATGCCTGCCCCTGCGTCTCTTTTCCTGCACGTGTGGCACGTCAGCCACTCCATGCGATTTGTGACGGTGTCAACAACAGCGAAAGAGTTTACAGAAGGTAAAAGAAGAGAAGAGAGAGGTAGAAAGGTAGAGAGAAAGGGGTAGGGAGGGGGTAGAGAGAGAGGTAGATAGAGTGAGTAGAGCGAGGGGTAGTGAGCTGGAGCTACAGTAGATTGTAAATTGTTTAAACAAGCGTCGGCATACAACGCTTTGAACTGACAAACAGTACGAAAAGAAGGGGTAAATAAAGCGAAGGAAAGAGGCAGAGGGAAAGAGAAATGATGGGGAAGAGGGAAATAGCGTGTGGTGGGGCAGCATTGCTGCATTCGGAAATCATTGTGTAAATATTTAGCCAAAAGGTAAAAGTAAAATTAAGCATTGTTTATCTCTGTTCGCACCGCACAAACAATCAGACCTCGCCCCTCTCTGTCCTATCACTCAATCCCACTCACTATCATGCTTGTCGTTCGTTTCTTTGTCTCCCTTTATCTCTTTCTCTCTCTCTCTCTCTCTCTCTCTCTCTCTCTCTCTATCTCTGCTTCTCTTTATTAAGTTAGCTTGTTGTATTTGTACTAAATACAGACATTAAATGTCGAAGATGCAAACATGTTGCGCATGTTGCAACTACCAACTTTGCCACAGATGCCACATGCCACATGCCTTTTGCAACATTCCCCTTGCCACATGCCCCTTGTCATATGCCACTCGCATTAGTCTATTTGTTTATAGAGATATATGCCGCAATATTTGACTTTTCACATTTAGGCTTTTGACTTATAACAATATCCCGCAGGCCTCAAAGCAACCCACTAGCTCCCTCTCTCTCTCTCTCTCTCTCTCTCTCTTTCTCTCTCTCTCTCTCTCAATATGACTGTCTTTCTC